>JBAMAX010001632.1:0-82430 GCA_037043745.1 Chymomyza amoena
CATTTGCTTTTGCTACTCATACTAGAGCTAAATGTGTTCCGTGGTCATCTCAACTTTTGGTAACAGCATTGTGGGAAAAATTTTTACAAGTTCCAGCCTACAGATGCTGCACTAATTATGTGCCTTTTACCAATTCCTTCGGCTGTCATTCCAAGCAATGTTGCTTTCATCTGGAGTTTTATTATTATATGAAGAGGTGTTATGTCCATTAGAACCACCACTGCTTTGGTAGGACAGGTTCTCATTGTTTCTCTCATGCATACATAGGGTAGCTCTGTTCTTTCTTAAGATCATTCTGGACGTAGGTAATCTCCTTCCGATCTCTCCATGTGATGGTTCCCTAAGTGAGAATCGGTCCATTATTGATAAAAAAAAAAACAATGTTTGGATAGGGTATCATTTTCAGATATTTCTTGCCGAAATCAATACGATAATTATTTCAAATAACGTATTGTTCGCCCAGCGCAGGAAATCCCTCTACGGCATTTATTGTACATAACAGAGTAGATATAAGAAATCTGTACATGGAAAATCCATAAGTTGTGGCAATATGTGATTTCATTTTACATTGAAATCATGCCCGCCCTTCTACACCATGTTAAACAATCAACCTCTCACGACAACATGGTGGTACCCCAAAACCCCTACCCTTGATAAATACAGCACATTGACAATAATGTCATGACTTTTGATAGTTGAACCTAATGCATTACACTAACTTAACTTCTAAATGACAAACAGATAAATTTTCGTTGAACAAGCAAATGTCATATAGCTATTCAATATAATACTTGTAATGCCCATTAATGGCCGGGCTTATATGGCACATCAGTCCGCATGTCAGTTGAAAAACAGTCGCTCATGTAATGACCCAAAATCGACAAATTGAAATCAATTAGAGGTCCCAACAATAACAACAATATAGGGCATTTAATCAATGGGGCGTAAATTATTCAAATGTCAAGATTTGAATGACAAACACAAAAACCGAAAACTCGTTGTCATTAAATAGCGCCCAAAAAGGGGGCGGTCACTAATTTTGGTCGCATTAATAGCAATGCGTGACATTTGAAACTATCGTCGAAACAAAAGTATGTCACATTTGGTACAACTTTAAACGAAACTTTTCAACAACATCAAAAATAGAAAAACAAGAGAAAACCATTTCCCAGCATTTGAATTATTTATCAAATATAGGAACCCCCAAACAGCTAACAAAGTCACGAAACAGGCCAAAAGCCACGCAAAAGGCTGTAGTTCTAATGCTGAGCAGGAATTGCGTTCCATGGCTGCAACTGGTGCTACCTCTGACTCAGTTGCTGACTTTGTGGCTGCTCCTTTTGTGGTCTACTATGTCACTTGACTTTCCAAGCTTAACCGGCAGTGCAACTTAAGAGCATGCCCCAACTGGAAGTTCCTACAAGAGCGCAAACGCAGTACAGTTGCCGACCAAAAACTAAGAGCAAAACGGGGAGAGGCACACATAGCTAATGCAGTCTCTTTAAATGCATCTCGTATTAGATCTAGAGCTAGCCTTAAAGTATGCAACAACATTTTTAGCCCCCTCTTAAATTATTTTTTTTGTTGTTTTGTGCCAAATCAGCAGAATGTCATTTAACTAAAATTGAAATCAGTTGGTGCCATCATATGTTGCAACAGGGCCAGAACCAGGACACAACTACAAAGACTAGCTGGCCATTTTGTGCGGATATCTGCTTGTGTGTGTGTGTGTTATCCCAGCGCATTTATCTTTGCACTGCCAATTGGATTTGTTATGTGAATAAAGCCAGACAAAACGGCATGGATAACAAAGCAATGAGCTTTGAAGCTATTGGTATTGCCCAGACCAGGACTAACGAACTGCATGTGCGCTACACTTAACTTAAATAGGTTACGTTCAGGTTTGTCCTGCAAATACAACAAAAGTGAGGTTAGGTTTGTTTTTTCAGTTGTCTTGACTTGAGCTGAAAATTGCATGACTATACGTACTTGTAATCTGTATATCTGCAACTTGCACACTGGTCCCAAAATTCACATTTTTTGGCATAAAATCGAAACAATGATGCAAAATGAGAGCTTGGTGAAGACTCTTTAAATGCAATAAGAACATTTGATGAGATTAAGCAGATTGGCCCATTATTTGCGTAGGAAGTATTGACGGAATACGGCCACGTTTTATACCCTGCATTAATTGGTACTAAGGGTAATTAGATTTATGCAATGTATTTCATGTACAAAAGAAGGCGTGGCGGATCCCAAATCCTTTATACCGAAATGACTATCATAGCTTCGGATAGCGATTGAGCCATGTCTGTCTGTAGGAACGCCTAGATTTCGGAGACTATAAAAGCTAAAGATACGAAACTTTACCAGCTGGTGCTCATATTTCCTCAGAAGATAGAGTTTGTTGAATAATGCCAAAATCTTCCCCCGTACCCCAGCAGTAGTTTTTCGCGTGGAATATTTTGATCTTAAATTTAAAAGAGTATCAACTTATGCATCCGAAAAAATGTCAAAAAGGGTACAGGGTGGTCCATTTAAAAATTGGAATTTCATTTTGCAATAAAAAAAACGACTGAATATTTTGCAATGGTTGAACTTTTATTGGAAAGATTGTTTCATGACGATTATTTATGAAAATCAATTTCGGTCAAATGACTACCACGGCCCCGGTAGACAATTCGATCCACCCAATTTTTGAGTACATTTTCGATTGTTTCGAGCCTTATGTCAGCAAAAGCAGCTTGAATCTCGAGCTTGTGATCTTGAATTGTTTCTGGATGGTTGGCGTATCATTTATCTTTAACCGCTTTCCAAAGAAAATAGTCCAACGGTGTCAAATCGCAGCTTCGCGGAGGCCAATTCTCATCGCCGTTTTTGATGATTATGCGATTTTCGAAGATAGGGCGCAAAACATCGAGCGTTGGCTGTATGAACCAAACATGATCCAAGTCTTCCTCTTCAATTTGTTCGAAGATAAAATTAGATAACATTGTGCGAAAGCGATCACCGTTGACAGTAACGGCGACTCCTTCTTCATTTTGGATGAAAAATGGGCCGATGATGTCACCAGACTAAAATCCGCACCAAACAATCACTCGTTGTGGATTGAGCGCACCGAACGAGTACGCACACTGGTTGGTTTATCCACCAACATTCCAGTTTCACGAACACACTTAACAAATTGATCGACAAATAGAGTTTTTGGAAGGTTTTTTTTGGCATATTTTTTTTCAATTTCTCATAGCTTGAGTGGAAGACACACCACTTTGGAAATAAGTTTTTAATATTTCCCAACTTTCTTGAAGCGAATAGGCGTCCCATTTCGTAAATGTCAAGGTTTTTACTAAATATCTGTCCTTGCCTAATGACATTCTTTACCTCTGAAGTATTATAGTTTTTATGTTTTCAGGAGTGCTGTATACGATAACCTGAGGTTTAACCCCAACAAAACGATCTAGAAAATTCTCGAATAAATATTCGACCTCGAACTTTGATTCAGCGACTCTAAGAACATAAGTAAACCTTCATCTGACTTCTGGATCTGAAAGTAAATTTTTATTATGTTTCTGTGCTTTCTATTGATTACACATCGACAGTCAGTTTGTAGGAGACTATAAACCATAGCGACACCAATCCGGCTGAAAGCTGTCCTATATACCATATATATAGATATATATGCAATTTATGTTTCGTCCTCGATAATGTAAGCTTTTGTATGGCCGCTATCAAATTTAAACCCTAGCGTATTTCCTTATTATACTTAAAACTAAAAATTAATAGAAATCGAAACTGCCAAAAATTGCATCATTTAGTGAAGTGCTTTTAACTTGCATTCATCTTCAGTTGAGATAAAATATCTTTACTCATTTTAATTCGACCCTCTATTAAAGTTATATAAGAAAGCGAATTTGGTAAACATTAAAGCGCAATTTAAAGTTCAGTTTGGTTGTGGCAACTTGGCCTAATCAAAAGCTATTCAATCGTAAGCTGTTGGGAACACCATTACAAACGAGAATGCATTATTGACCCCACACAGGGTCACATACATTGCTGGGATAACCACTTGGTGGAGTGCGAGAAAAATCCGGGCAAAAGACCAAACGCATAAAACCCAGACGAAAACCCAAAAGCTAAATGCGTTGATGTCGACGGTTCAGTGCTGAAACAAGGACAACTGAAGCACATGCCACCGATTCGTGTGGCACATAGTACTTCAAATGGGCGGTTCTTTAACAAGTCAAAAGACTTTCAGCAAATGTTAATATTTTACTTATTCGAATATTTTGTATATGTCTTGCACATAAATTTGTATATTGTATATAATGTAATATACAAAAATTTTGGTGACTGTACTTGAATTGTAATGGCTACCTATCCAGTGGTCCCAAAAAAATCGCCAAAATGGCCTACTTATTAAAACAAAATAGAAATATTTTTTCAAGAAAGTCCAAGTTAAATAGATGGTGACAAACAAGTTTCTTAAAAATAAAGCCATGCCGTTTAGAAACGAACATTTTTTTCTATCTATCAATTAATTTGTAAATCCTGATATGGGCGGTTTTTAGTACCTCATTTAAGTAACATAGACAATTTATTGGCAAAAGTTCGAAATGGGTCAATTTTGGATGGAATGCAAATTAAAACATTTATCAGATTGAATAAAACGCACTCCTCGTTTGTTACTAGGTTTTTTCGAATAAAAAATTAATTTTTTTTATAAAATATCAATTTTAAAAAAACGGTCTTGGGAAAACCAACCTACGGGATCAATTGAACACTCAAATATTTACAAAAAACGCGATAGTCGTGTTACTAAGGTCACACCAACAAGCAGAAGTACAGGACGCCCGTGTTGAGAACCGACAACCGTAATTCTTTGAAAAATGTTCTGCACGAATTGAAAGCGTTTTACTTACCAGTGTTGAGAAATGAACCGCAGAGATCTATTGAACACCCCCATGTATAGAGTACGCTAATTTTCTGCTCGAAAAGTATCCAAGCGTATAGGAACATGCAAATGTCTAAGGCCCAACAATAAAAAGGAGCTTGGAGAAACCAGTATTAAGAAAAAACAATCAACAAGCATAATTCTTTGAAAAATATTCTGCACGAATTGAAAATGTTTTATTTACCTGTGTTGAGAACTAAAGCGCAGAGATCTATTGACCACCCCCTATGTAAAGAGAACGCTAATTTTGTACAAGAAAAGTAACGAAGGGTATCGGAACTCCCTAATGTCTAAGGCCACACCAATGAAAAAGAACTTGAAGAGACCAGTAATAAGAAAAACCAACCGAAGCGGTTTGAGCCGCCACACATATGAAAATATTTGACTTTAGCCACTTCTTCTTTATGTTGTTTGATTTTTAGGAGAACTTTTATTATATTTGTCATTTAAAAAAAAAAAAGTTTTAATATTTTATAATTTTTCCCCATTTTTTAAAAACTTGCAATAAATGGAGCTTCTATAAAAATATGTGTCATCCCAAATCACAAGTCAGTTAAAAACTATTTTTTGTTATAGAACTTGTGAAAAACTTCAAATCGGATTAAAACTTTGGAGTTAAAAACAAATCTTGAATCTTATTTTTTTTAATTTTACGCCTTTTTTGAAAACATTTTCTAAATGTAGTTCGCTAAAAATAAGTTTTGTCCAAAGATCCGAGAATAATTTTCCGGAAAACTTTTAAGACAACCAATACTTTAGAAATCAAATAGGTGTTAATCTTGTACATTTTTCAAAAACTTCTAATAAGTGTTAAAAAAATTTCCATCTCCGAATTTTCGCCAAAACTTTTATACGCAAAAAATTTCGATTTCTACAAAAAATCACCCATTTCCATATATGCTGAAGCACTTAGTTAAATTGTCTGGCTGGCTGACTGAGTGACTGACGACGGTGCGACGCCGTAACAGCGACACACCCGTAGACACAACCGTAAAGTGCTTACCATAGCATACAGCGCATAGATAACAAACGAGTGCAAGGATAACGATGCCGCAACAATGGCACGGAAGTGCGCGAAAAATGGCGCAACAGTAAAAGCGTGCAAGACATTGAAATATTGAAATACAATTGGTTTAGGATTTGCCATGAAAGACAACGCCATGGGGGCAGGTTAAAGACAAGCACTTTAAACCCACGTCAGACGCTGCAGGAAGCATGCACTGGGCAGGGAGTTGTGGGGAGATGTGGCACGAAGCCAGCCAGCTACCACCACGTCCGAGGTAGTTAAATTGTGCGTCACTGTCAGTGGCAGCGGCTGCGTCAAAGTGCAAATCCTTTTCTTAACAAACAAGTAAGAAGCGCGCGCTTGGCCCGCCACTTGCCCGGCACTTTCGTCAATCACGAATGTTTTCCATTATTTGAGAGGCAAACTGCCTGCTTCGGCATCGACTACGGCTCCTGCTGCGGCTCCTGCTGCTGAGTGGAACACGTTTCATCAAAGTTCTACGCTGCTGCTTGCCACAAACAAGCGACACATGACACGTACTCAACTCAACTCATCCTGACTTGACTTCAACTTGGCGCAGTTTGGTTGGTTAAGGCTCTGTTCTCTCGGTTCGGCTTGGGTGCTCTTAAGTTTTTTGGCACTGACTTGGGTTTGGCCGGGATTATGTTTAGTTTTCGACAGTGCTTTAAAGTTTAAAGCTCTTTTGTGGCAAATTTGCATATTAAGTGGCAACTGCAAGTGACGCAAGCAGACTAAGGCATAGCACAAAATAGGTGGCACAAAAGCTAGGCGCATATTTGGTGTTGAAAGTCAGCAACGAAAACAGGATTCTAATGGCTCGACCGTTAAGCTGTTTAAGCCTATTTAGGGGAGAATTTAGGAACGCGATAAGTTATACCAATTACCATTGGCTTACAGTTAGGTGGGGAATAGAAAAAAAGGGATTTAAGCCAAAACGCTATTTGGTTGGATAAGGGGGACTATATGTAAGTGAATAGGATACAGTCGAATCGACTATGAAGTATTTTTTACCATATATTTATATTATTTTTATTAGATTTTGACAAGCTCTAAATTACAGATTATTTTCTATGCCGTACGCAGAATGTTTTCAGTTTCAAGTATTGGAAACTTCTGAAAAATATTTTAAAAAATTCATGAATACACAAAATTATTTGATATGCTCACTATGGAACAGCTTTTTACTTTATGTCTCGAAGACAGATTGGAAGAGTCCATTTTGCTTCTTTTGTAACGAGACGTTATGAATAACAAATGGGCAGAATTACCCATCTGCATACCCATAAATTTTTGGTATAAAATTCAAAAATGACTCGTTTTTTCTTCGATCAGACATATTTTTTGGTCCAAGGAAATATGCATCAGCTATACATCTGGACTCTTAGCAAGTGACTTTGGTCATGCCGCACTTATATATTCCCTTCCTGACGTTTTGATCTGCTCTAGATCGCATCTTATGATCACGGAACTTTTTCATAACAAGAAATTTAGATCTCTTAGGTCCAAAACTGAGCAGGGTGTAGGTGCTGGAATCGTTGGAGAGATTCATGCCATAGAGATCTGCGTCCTTAGTATCCTCCTCAAGGGAACTAGCGGCCAAGCTGCTATTAGGGCATTGTCATCCTGGATCATCTCCTCCAGGATGGTTAAAGAATGCCATAACTACCTCCAAGCCCTGTCCGCACTGAACAAAGTCGGCTATGTTGGGTGCCTGGACACTCAGGAGTGGATGGTAACGATCGCTGACGATCAAGTACGACTGGGTATAGTCTCACTACATCTCCTGCACTGTTTTGTGGCATTGGTGGTCATAAAACATGATAAACAAATGGGCCACATGAGACATGGAGATACTGGTTCTCCCTTCCAGGGGCTTCATAAAGCAAAAGTGCTTGTCAAACCTCTGGATGTGATCAAGACAAATCCAGAGCGGTCCTAAAGCTCCTGGTAGCTTACCTATCTAGCCACCACACTGTTAGATACCATCTACAGAAAATTGGCCTATCGGACTCTTCAGAGTGCAGACTCTGTCTGGAAGACGATGAAACCACTAGACATATTCTCTGTGACTGCCCAGCACTGTTATTAGACAGAGCCTGTCACATGGGAAAGGAACGATAATCCCTTCATCTCAGGTCAATACCAACAAAAGACTGTTGCTATTCATGCGGAAAGCGGAAAGTCTTTTGCTTTAAATGAAGGTATGGTACAAAGACCATTTGGTCGCTGTGCCCAACCTCTGTGTGAGGAACACTTTTACGGAAAAAAAAAATATACTCAGGGTGACCAGAAAATTCCATGGCCGCATGTCTTTCCTAAGCAACATATTAGATTTTTTTTTTCAAAATCAAAAAGGCTTAAGGCAGTACATTTTTTGTTGTTCGTGCTCAACTCTTGAAAGGTTTTGAGCTCTAAAGTGCCGACTTAATCTTTCTTTTAGGGGTACAAACCAAGACCAACATCAAACATCCATAAAAAACAAATATCATTAATGTTCAAAATCTTGTAATTATCTAATATTTTATATATGGACAGGAACATTACCAACATTACACACATTATCGTTAATACAATAAAACAATCAGCTAACATATCACTTGAAATAAAATGACAATAGCCATTTGCTTTCTGTTATATACTAAAAAGTTTATCATTATCAAGCATAAACTGCTCCACATCGTGACTGATTGTTTTGACCACTATGGCTACAGGATCCGAACAACCACTGGGCACATCTTTCACACAGGCACGCAGTGTTATGCGGTAGTGCTGATCTGCTGTCAGTTCTGTCAATAAAAAGTAGTGCTGTGTACCAGATATTGGAGTGCCCTTGGGGTCATCGGGCACCCAGCAATTCTGCATTTTCTGTACTTCCAAAGAAGCATGTTTATCGGCACATTTTGGACG
This sequence comes from Chymomyza amoena, assembly GCA_037043745.1. Taxonomy (NCBI): domain Eukaryota; kingdom Metazoa; phylum Arthropoda; class Insecta; order Diptera; family Drosophilidae; genus Chymomyza; species Chymomyza amoena. The sequence goes on from JBAMAX010001632.1 coordinate 8,886, forward strand.
CCGTTGAATGATAGGAAAGTCCGCAATGCCAGTATCCTGCAACTTTTCCGTTCTTTGCTTTAGTTTCTCTTGATACTTCTCATACTGTTTACGCGCAGAACTTTCTAGCTCGCTCTCGGTGCGATTTGGCGGCGCCACTGTAGTAGTGGGTACTTGCGGTTCAGATGATTTTTTGCGTAAAGGTGGCAGATCCTCAAACTTCTTTACCTTGGCAAACTTTTCCTTTTTTGTCATTAACTCGCGGCGACTAAATAAAATAAACCTAAGTTTATGCGATTGGTTTTGTTAAATGCAAAACTTACGAGACATAAATGAGATTGGGCAGCGCATCCTCATAGGTTATTTGATCTTTGCTATAAAAAAGCTCATCCTCTGGTTGAGGTCCCGAATAAAAAGAATCCATTTCTTTGCAGACACAATCATGATAGCTGCTGGATCTATCGCTAACAGCCTTGCTACTGCTATCGTTATTGGAGACATTGTAAGCCTCATAGTAAACATAATACGCGTCGATGATACCATTTGGTCTACGTGGTGGCCACCAATTTAGTATCTGTGGGTTCATGAAAAAAGTTTAGTGTTTTAAAAGTTTTAAAAAATCTGGAAACTTACAATCTGCGTGCTCTGCTCCGAGCTGCCATAAAGTCTAGCCACTGGACTGGGCTTGCTTGTATCGGTAATAAAGTAGTTAATTGTGGAGTAGGCATCCGCCTGCATGTGATAGTCGGTGCGTGTTATAGTCTTGACGAAGTAGGCATACCGTGTAAAAGGCTTAAGACCCGAAATGACATGACGACAATTCTTAGTGGTCGAAACATCCATAAGCCAGCTGGGAATGAGCAAAAATTTTAGCAAAACTGCTACGGTAAAAAAACCAACTCCTTAACTTACTTATCATGACCACAGCCATGCCTGCCATCGTAGTGGGTTACATTCTTATCAGGCGATTCCATATAGTGATAGGTATAACCAATTAGCGTTTCCAAATCTTCCCAGTTAGCCATTAACTCGGTCTTAATGCGCACAGCAGTAGCATTCGAGGCCTCTACTGAGACATTCAAAGTTTTGACGTCATTGCCACAAATAACGCGCTCTCCATTGGAGTTAGGTGAAACATCCGCAACGGATATTTTTTGTATGCCTTTGATACTAGGTTCCAGATCCAAAATCTTTTCATGGCAAAGGCGTGGATTTAAATGAAAAAAGATATTGCCTTGTAATATGGCCACATTATGATTGCTAGGCCAGATTTGCTCCAGATGATGGTTATCGACTACGTAAAGCGCATACCTTAAAAGTTTAATTTCGTTAAAACTTAAAGCAGATTCTAAGAATGCAGCGCCATACTTACTTTCTTTCAATAAGCTCATTACCACGTATGGTATTTAAATTCTTCAGAAAACCCAAGGACATAAGTGCAACCGATCTAAAAATCTTTAAATAGCCAGTTATTTCGGTGACATTGGCCAAAGCTTCCTCCAAAGCCGGCACAATTTTTTCTGTAAGTTAAACAAAGTTAAATTCTTACACTGCTTGCAATAAAACTACGCCAACTCACCTTTTATATCCACTAGTTCTATAATAAGCGAGCCATTGATGGTGCCACAATCCCTCAGGGGCAACAAATCCACCGCATGTCTTATATGAAACGTGCCCTCACAATTTAAATGACAAGTCAATACGCCATTTTCTGTAACAGGTTTATGATTATCCGGGCATTTATCCGCACAGCTGTAGCCAGAGACTAAGGGTATAAGGTTTCGATTGCGGCACTCCTTAGAGCTAATGCAACTACGTTTGTTTAGCTGATAGTATGGAACACACTGATCCACACAGCGTCCATCACGCTCAAAGTTGCCACATAGCTCGCAATTTTGTGCGGAGCAGCCTGTAATGCAGCTACGCTGACAACAATTGCCGGCTGCATCACAGCCATTCCTGCCACATGCCGCTATGCAGCCGCTGGTGCGTGGCGGCATAGTTTGCTGTTGCATGGTCTCCAAATTCCAGCAATATATGGAGTTGTTTGTGAGAAAGTTATAGTCAGCAGACAAGCCACCACAGACTGGACACTGAATGCGTGGTTTATTGCCCTGAAATAGACATATAGTATAGAGTATAGCTTAAGTCTTCTGTCTATGGCAGTACCCACCTTGATGTAATAAATCTGCTGCGTACTATTGCCCAGTAAAGCTGGCCAATTCACGGTTTTGACAAAGCACAGCATGGGATTACTCTCAATGCGTATATCACCGTTTTGTATGCGCAGCAGCTGCACCAAACCCAGCTCACGCAAATGTCGATTCTCATAGACAGTCAAGGCATAGCGATCGAATAGCAGCTCCTTGCCGCGTATAAGACGTAGATTTGGAAAGATGGACTGCAGCGTATATAGTCCATTGCTGCGATAGACCATCAGATAATCCGTAATCTCCTGAACCTCGCTGCGCAGCTCCTCTACATTAATATCAGGTAGCAATTCCATCTGCGCTATATGTATATGACCCACCACTAAAGTGCAATTGCGCAGCTGCTTAAAATCTTCCAGCTTATGCAGCTCCATTGAGCCACATATTGTATCGGTAATGCCCGCAGCCCTGATGGCTGGCATCAAGAGCAATAGAAGCAACAAGTGCCAGCACATACTGACTGCTCTGCTCTGCTCTGACACTTTCAATTGGAAGCACTTGACCCCGGCAATCGGCACAATAGGCTTCTTGGCAACGGGTTGGGGGGAAGCCAAAGATTGGCAATTAAACGCACGCTTTGCTTTGACCGCGCAAATGTCAATGCCGTTTGATGTGCTTTTCTTTTAATATCCGTTTGCTTTCATGCTCTTTCCCAGCTTCAGTTCTCTCTCTCTCTAGCTGACTGCTCTTTAACCGGACAACAGATATGTGCGTTCCGCTGCCCACGACGTTTCGATTTCAACTGATTTTGCCGGCGGCGACCAAAAGCGAGAATGGCAAAATGCGTTGTCGCCTACGTCGACGTCGACGCTGACGCAGACGCAGACGCCAGCTTCCATGTGTGATCTTTTCAATTAGTTAGCTGCGAGTTGCGCTTTTGCCGTTTGTTTTGTTTTTGTTTTCTTTTTCTTTCTTTTGGTCGAATTCACTTGCACGAAAATGTTAGTGCAAGCTGAGCTGAGAACAAACCAATTCTGCTCTTTTTTGGCTGCTGTACAGCGCGTGTTTTTGCAAGCCATGGCAGAGGCTTAGCTGAAGGGGATTTTATAAAATAAAAATGCATATACAACGCAACTTTAATTAAGGAGCGTTTAAGCTGTATTTAGGTATACCCAATTAAGAGAAGTCGAAGAGATGGTAAAAGCTAGAGTAACCAAACTTTCAATTAGATCCCATATTATTCCATATGAGGCAAGTTTATTTTACTTTTTCGATATCGGGGTTACATTATAGAGCATAGCTCCCATACTGGTGTTTCTGTGTTTTTTTAGATGTATAATTTGGCACTCGGTTTGTTACAATTGCCAAGCACAGTATTAAGTTTTATCAATATAATAAGTTGACTATATCACATAGCTCCAATAGGTCGGATATGTCAAAAAATCTATTTTTCATTTTTTTATGAAGATATCGTAAACAAATTTTGTCTATCTGTCGTCTAGATCTCAGAGATGGTGAGAGCAAGATCAACCAATCGGTTGACAAGTTTATTTTATTTTTTTAATATAGGGGTAACATTATATAGCAAAACACTTATAACCTTTACGCCTCTCACAACCAAACGAAAAATGCCATTCACTTGAAATTTGGTGCAGATGTTCCGGAAGAGTGTACCAACACAACAAAATAAATCGATAATCGAAAATACGTTGCCCGCGAAATTGCTTCAGTCACCTTACTTTTTGAACACACCTCGTAGACCGAATCCAAACAGCGGTGACTTAAATTAATAGAAACTGCCTTGGTCAAATACCGCGAGGTAAATCTACCAGTGCCTCAACGGGTACTCTACCACTTCGATATTGACGGTTGAGAATTTCAATAAAAAAATCTGTAAAATTCAACAAAAAGAATAAGAAAGTGGTCGGAACAGACTTTTCCAGCGCAAAATTTGTAAATGAATATTGAAATATGTGACCTTCAAAGTACACTTTGTCTATCAAAAACCTTAAGGGGCACACCTAGTTTGACAAACTAAAAAAATTCCACTTTTGGGAATTAAAAAAAAAAACTAGTGAATCCATCTATTTACAATTTTGAGGGTATATTTATACATGTTTTGAGAATACACAGTAAAATTTTTGAAATAAAATATTAAATATTTTTGAAATGACACGCGATCTCAGGTATATACCAACTATCTAACTGCCGAGCGGCTACTCTTTTAAATGGCTGTAACTCAAAAACAATTTAAGATATCGATTTAAAATTTTAATATGTTATTTTTAAAGGTATAACCTATCGAAATAGGGGAAAAAAAATTTATTGTTTGAAAATTTCACACTAGGTGTGCCCCTTAATATCAAAGTATCTTGCTTGAAGCCGGTGGGTCCACTCATCTGTTTATATAAAACAAAGTTGTGTTATTTACACAGTTTATGGTTTGTTGGATTTATCTCCATCCTGGTTGAAATTAATTATTAAAATATCGGAAAAAATCACATAAAAAGGCAGTAATACGATATTCGCTTACATGGGTAGGGGCAAGATATCGACAGAATCGAAGATTGTCGATGCGCACCTTTCGATAACATTTCAGCTACATAGCACTTATAGTCTGAGATCCGTTTACTCATACGGACAGATGGACAGACATGGCTATATTGACTTGGATATTCAAGAATATTTATACTTTGTGGAGTCTGTCACGCCACCTTCGGACCAGATCACCAGAGTTCAGTACTTGATTTAAAAGCAGTTTTTGAAAACAGATTAAATTACAATATATATTTTCTTCCGTAAAAGAACAAAACGAAAGAATTTACAGAAATATATAGAGGCATTCACGCTTTGTGTTGAGTAGAGGAATTGGGACTTTTACATAAACAAAATGTATGGTAAAATGCAACCCTGTGTTTCAACTCTCAACTCAACTTTTCCTCAACCCAGACGCAAGTTTACTTTTTGCTGTTGAGTTGTTAAGAAAGTGTTGCATAATATGGTGATTCGCCGCCTTTTCAGCACTGCAAATTTTTTAATTTTTTAGCCATTTCGTGATATGAAAAGCAACGAGTTACCTTATACTCGCTAAAAAAATAAGAGCGCCAAATTTAAAATAATCAAATAGAATCAACGCAAGTAAAAAAATGTTCTGCTTCTTTTGTACAAAATTAAGAGAGTTAGACATAATAATAATAATTGTTAGAGTTATCGCAAGTAAAAGAGTAAAAATGGATGCGAATTCGAAAAGGCTGGGGTTGTACTAGTCCTAATATATGCTGGAACTGTTGCTACTTTAGCTACAGTCTTATTTGCAAAAGATTTTTTGCTTTGATTCGGCATTTTTAATTCATGTTTTTGAATATTAATTCAATTTGTACCAATTTACAAATGTAAACAAACTCTGGAAAGAAGACGAAAACTCAACAACTCAACAGGAGGAATTCACGCTTTGGCCTGTTGGCTTTTACCTCAACTCCTCAACTCAACACAAAGCGTGTATTTATTTTTTAAATTTGTAAATAAAAAAACAATAATTTTTTAATTTAAATCAAGCATGACTCAACTTTTTCACTTTTGTCTAATTTTTACTTTTATATCTTAATTTAATTATTCTTATGAATCCTTTTGCTACAGCAACAACCCCTCTGGGCTACCTATCAACTACGCCACTGTCGCTTAACCGCTTTATACTCTTTGCCTCATACGCTATTTGTGCTGATCGATAGCAGCTGTTATATTTCTTGGACTTCCTTTTAGCCGGCTTTTCGCACCTTCAGCAACAAAACACACTTGTTTGTTTTTGCAAGAGCATCGTGATCATCGTGCAGCGTTTCGTCCATGCAGCTTGATCAACCGGTTCCCCATTCTATTGTGTGTTACTCTTTTAATACCCTTTATCAAAGGGTATATTAAATAAGTTCAAAAAAGTTGTTATGTCCATCACTCATATGGAATATTATGATGCCTTTATAGCAAATTGATTTGGATTACAAAAGTAATCGTTTAACCCCAGATCTTTTTTCTATGTATTTTTCTCAAAACTTTTATAAATATACTTTTGTAGTCGTTTGGTAACTTCGGTAGTTCTTGAAATGAAAACTTACAATCCAAAATTAGTTTCATGTAATCAAGTGTACATTTTTTTAGAGGTTATCTCCCATGTACCAATAACATAGTAAATAAAATTAGAAGAAAAGGTATACCACATTCGCCATATCACGATTTTAACTTTGCCACTTATTATTATTATTTCCATCTTCTTTGATGGTAACCTTAACTGATAACGAAAATACCTCGCCGTGCATTCAGTTGCACATACGAACCTTTTAATTGGAGCCACATTCAGCAGACCCAACAGCAAAAAGAGTAGTCTAAGCCATGGTATAATAATAAGGCAGCGAATGTTGAGAAGCCTCTCTCGCGTTTGCAGTTCAGTATGAAAGTGGACTTGCTGTTGAAAGATTGTGCGAGAGCTGGTTCTTGAAATGCCGTCGGCAAATAAAAATAATTAATTAACAGCAAAACAATAAACAATACGCATTATATACATAGCAACAATAAATAAACAAATTTTTATATGTGTTGCCTCTCCCGAGTAACAGCACATAAAATATTCTTTCTCACACTCCAATTCTATTTCGTTATTTTACCATCCCTTTTGACATGCATACGTCGGAGCATCTAATTATTATGGCATAGTATAAACAAAATAATTATAATTCACGTACTCTATAAAGACTTTATAGAAAAACAATCAGATCAACAGTTGCTAACTTTAACTGATAACATAAAAAATCTTTAGACTCGACTATTTAATCAATTAATAATTGGAGCATGCGAAAAACTAAAAACGATTTATGAAGTAGATAAGGGATATAAGGTGCGAGTAACTTTTGTCTCCCTCCCTGTATGTAAGGAACAGAAAGAGGCGTGGGAGACCCCATTCCTTTACACCAAAATGCTGACCAAAGATTTGGGAGAGTAAAAGACCTGCAAACAAGAAACTTTTCCAGCTGATGTGCATAGTTCCGGATAAGATGAAGTTTGGGAATTATATCAATATCTTTTTCCGTTTCCCTCTCGATCCTCCAATCTAACTTGAATTTGTTTTTAAAAAATTGACAAAATCGGACAAATATTTAAAATAAAAGTAAAAGGCAAAAAATTACTACTTTCACCAATAAACTGCAACAATATTTGAATATTTTCGTAATTATGCTCAAAAGTGGCCTAGAGGAAGCAATCCCCGCAATCGATTTACCGTGTTTTCTCCCACTCTCCCCATATATACTTTCTTGGACTTTGTAACTTTACAACAAAATCAGTCACAAATTTACGGAGCTTATAAAGGTGCAATTGATAAGTTTTCAGAAGGAAAAATAAGGAATGTAATAAGTAGTGTAAGAAGTAGGCGCGGCAGACCCCAAGCTCTTTATACCAAAATGGTTATCATAACCTCAGGTAGCGATTGCGTCATGTCCGTCCATCCGTACTTATGAACGCCTAGACCTCGGAGACTAGAAGAGCTAAAAACATCAAATTTTACTAGCTGGAGCGTATATTTCCTCAGAAGACGAAGTTTGAATCAAGTCAATATCTTTCCCGGATCCCTGCAGTAGATGATTGCGGATTTTGGCAACACTGTTTCATATAACAGAGTGATGCGTTATGGTTCCACGCATGTGTAGGTCAAAAATTACCAAAATCGGACCAATACAGCAAAAGCTATAGTCAAAAATATACAAAAGTGCGTCTATATTTGACTCTACCTTATTATGGTTACAAGTGACCCCGAATAACAATTTTTGGTAAGCTGATTCATGTGGCTATAATAAACAAATCCACATCCGAATTTTATCAATGCGGACACCCCACCTCCGCCATCGATTTACCGTGTTTTATCCCACACCCTCAACATATCACCTTGAAACTTATACCATACGCTTTAAATATCTTTTTTGACGAAACTTTCAAGTTTCATCACAATCGGTAAAAATTTTCTGAACTTATAGGTATAAATATCGAAACCAAAAAGAATTCCAAATGGAAAGTTCTTAATAGGAACATGCAGAAAAAATGTTTTCGAGAGTACAGGGTATTCCACTTTCGGGCACCGCCTCGACTGTATCACATTTTCTTATCTATGGTTAACTTCAAAGGCTGTTGCAAATATTATAGATCTTAATGACGTAGACGTTAGCGGACCTAACAAATATTTTCGTAAACTCATTTAAAAAAAAAAATCATTCTGTAAGGGCTCACGTAAAATCAGCTACTTTATTCATTTAACTTAAATAGAAATTACTCTTAAGCTTGCTGCAATGCTGCCTGGGAAAAGAACCTACTCTTCCGCTCTTCACGAACTAGTTCGTCTAACTAAAAAGAAAATCACAAACGCACGTAACCAAATGAGTTCACGCACTCTGAATCAATTTTCGTTTTAACTTGCAGCGCACATTTAGCGAAAGAGTCTTTGTTTCCTTTACCCAGTGGATAAGGAGTATATTAAGTTGTTACATCAGAAAATCTTCAAGACTTGTCACAATCTAACATAGAATTACACGGTAACCTAACAATTCGAAGAAACCAAAATTGTGTTTGTTTTGAAAACAGCTTTCTATAGCTCAAAATTTATGTACGGAAAAATTTGCTTAACTAACTCACCTTCAGCCTTTTAGGATTAGAGCATAGAATACCTTTCATTTCTTATAGCCCATGTGACGTAAGCTGTCTGTAAAGCGAGCGAATGAAAAATAGTTGAAAAATAATTCTTTACGCGAAGATAAATATAATAGTAGACGAGTTAAAAAACCAAAGAATTTGGTTGGTGTTGCAAAAATCAAACTTTTGGATTTGGTTGGATTTTGCTGTGGTGGCGCTTTTTTAGGGTTTTTGTAAAAATTAATCCAATATTTGTAAGCTGACACTAGCACTGCTGAGTCTCCATAAAAATCGGACAATTTATTTTAGATCTCACTATTTCGATTGTAAAAATCTAATCATAGTTCACAGTCAATTAATTTTCGGCTTGCCCTTGTATTACTGCATTTAATGCACTTATAAAGCCCCATAAAAGACTTTATATTAAATGACTTATATGCAATATTCTAGAGATGAAACTTCCGATGAAAACTGTAATAATTCGGAAATAATAATAATTATTTAACTGACAGACTATTTTGACAGTCGGGGATCTTTATTAATAACTTTTCGAAAAAAAACTCGGGAATGCAAAGTGTATATTATGTTCGGGATATCCAGACTCTAGCCAGCCCACTTTTCTTTACAGGCTCCATGCGCTCCTTCATCTGAACGCGCCATAATGCAGCATATCCTCAGCCTCAGGCATGCACGTCAAACTACTTGCTTGGCAATTATTGAATATGTCAGCGTCACAAAGCGCTGCCCGTGTAATCCACAGCCTATGCCTGGAGCCAGTCAGAAGCCTGGCCAGGTGGACGAGCAGCACCTTGTTAATGGATATGTCAGGGGCAGGGCAGGCTTCTACGGCAGTTGCGGTGTGCCGCAGCTAGAAAACACGTAACGGCATTTTGTGACGCGTGATATGAATCCATAGTGTGAGAGAGGGAGAGAGAGAAAGAGAGAGAGAGAGAGCAGTACGAGAATGATGGCAACGTGTACATATGCCTAAACACTTATAAACAAGGGCAGCTTGAAGAAAAATCTGGTATACATGCCATGTGGGGCAATAGTTCATATCCCTATTTTTATTACTTTTCCGCTTTTCCCTTATTTTACAGCTTCGGTTGTTTCCATTGTTCCAAAAATTTCTTTTTAAACTTCCAAGTATTTGTGGGATATTGCAAAAAATTTTCTTGAGGCCTTAGATGACTGGAACCTCCTACCTCTCGTCAATGCAACTTTCGTGCAGTTGAGAAATTTGCTGTCTCAGCCATCTCTGAACCTTTCATTCTTCGATCGCTCAATATAATTTAACGGATTTTATTGTAGACTTTTGCAATGGCGACCTGTTCTTAGAGGCGACCTATATGACGTCAATTGTGCTCAATGCCCAAGGACTTAGTAACCCAATTCTTAACGATTGAAATTGATGCGCAGCGATTCCTTGATTAATGTGAGCATTTTCAGTCTATAAAGATATCCCTCTATTATACAAAAAAGTTTTTTTTCTCATCTTTTTGAATTTAATTTCAAGTGGGCCCCCCTGAGCCGCTTGCGGCGATGGAGGGGTCGGGGTCGATGAGCGAAGCGAGCAGGGGGCGTAACCTCCTCGTTTGAAATAAGAAAACTTGACGATTTTTCAAACTGCCCTCGTAGATAGGTGTATGTAGTTAGTAAGCCCAAACGTGGCGTAATATCTCGCCGTTCATAAGTCACTTTCACGCACGTTGCTGCATTTAAGTGTCGAAGTTAAGGCCAACACACACATTTACACTCACGCACACGCACTCACATTTGTCTTAGGCATAAATCAACTCAAAAGCGGCAGCTGGGAACTAACATCTCAGGAAAAGGCAATCGGCAATGCATCCTGTGCAATTCATAATTGGCTTTAAGCCACATCTGTACGAGAAGTTTCCTTAAGTAGACTTAAAGCTGATGTCATATGAATTACTGTTCTAACTGGACTATTCTGTGAAAATTTATGATGCTTAAATACCTTTAGGTATTATGGTTAACTAGTTATACCAGTTAACCATGCAGTAAAGGGGTAGGATTAGGTTGCGATAGTCAAGAACGGCTGGCAGACCAAGGGCTGCTCATTCTGATGCAGTGGAATGTATGATGGCCTTTTTGTTTATCTCCATATCTTATCCTATCTTTAGCTTTGAAAAAAATTGTGGTAATAGAACTAAATAGTAATATTTTGTTTGAAGAAAAAAAAGAATTCGATAAAAACAAAATAAAATAAGTTACTTTGGTATAATTTGATATTGGGATCGTTATTAAAGGTATATACTATATTCGCTAGCGAAAAAAAGAGTAAGGGTGCTCTACGGTACTTAATTTTGCAGCGTTACCTCCAATGTGACTCAAGAAAGAGTTTGCTACACTTATTAAGAATTCAATGAAGTCGATCACATTTGCATTTTTTTTGAAGTGCCCATGGAATGTAAGTTGGTGGTTCAGATTAATGCCAAGATCAGTGATAAGAATCTCGATCGGAACTTTAGACCATACTCTTTTTAGATTCCATTTCCCCTACTGGGGAAATTTTTAGTTTTTTAATAGGCACCCCTTGAAGTAGCTTTTTCGTCATCGCTCAAATTCGGGTCATTTAGCATTTAACAAGAGTTGGAAAGCAGTTATTTCGATGAGCTCAAAGACTAATTTCTACTCAAAGATAGTGACCTACTTTTGAAGCCTGAGAGCTGCCGTTGACCATTTGGGTTCCTACCCCACATTCTCCTCTGCAGACTCCTGGCCAAAAAGCACGTAACACCAAAAACAAGGTAAGTCCAAGTAATATGGCTTGGTCAGCAGAGCTTCGGGGCTTTCCAGGCTCTGCGCTATAGAGAAAATGAAGTTTTCCCAGTATGTTTTCCTGGGGTTACGTTTGCGTTCGCTACACCCTAGGTTTAGCCATAGGTTAAATCTAATAATTCTGTGGTCTAAGAGTCTCTTCAGGGTATACATGCCAGTCACTTATATGTGACTTCAGCTGGCCAAGGTTAGGTCAAGAACTTCGGATCTCACCCTAGATACAAAAGTCGGCACACTGCCGACGTTTAAGATTTCTACGTTGCTACTTGAAATAAATTCTAAGAGAGACTCACTTCTAGGGGTTGTGTCCGAGCTCCTCCATACCACGTGATGCGCATTTGCATCGCATCCTCTAGTAAGTGGTAGATGTTGCCTTATGTAGTGCTCCACGAGTGCTTGTACCTCGGGCGGCGGGCAGGTGTTGTCTCCCGCAAAGTACGCAGAGGCAACGACAAATGTCTTCATATCACCGGCCTCTTTGACCACAATAGGGACGCAGTCACCAGTGAGAAATTCTGTAAGTACGTTATAATTAATACTCCTACTTGCCAAGATACAGGCTCTAGGGAGTGTGTCCAGGTGGTCCCAAATTATTAATTAATTTTATTCTCGCCGCCCGCCTGGATCACGGTTACATTCAACTTCTCGTCATCCGCCAGATCTGCTAGGGAGTCAGAGGTGTTAATTCCCTTCTCTTCATTTGTTAACGAAGTTTCTTATCTTCGGGCTGTTTGGTATGCGTAAGGTGTTCCATTTTCCTCCTACCACCCATATCTGGGAGGCTTTCCTATTCACCACACATTCTCTAGGGATTTCTGGCTTCCCCCGAGGGTAGTGAAGCATAAATTTTCTTCTATCTATGCCAATTTCTGAATTTCTTCAGCGAACAAAGACTCTCACAATAATCTGAGTATAGAACGAAGAAATCGTTAATAGGAATCTTTGCTGGGCAAAAATGTCCGTATCAGGACATAGAATTTTCTAAGCTTCAAGAAGAATCGCAGAAGGCTATAAAAGTTGGCAGGGAGCGTTATATTTATCTGTGCCACATGGATTTATTTATGAGGTATAGTGTTCGCAAATATCATCTTCATAGCTGACATACCTAAGATTTCCGTTTGGTGATTCCGTTCTTCCATCAGATTTAGACCAATCGTACCACTTCATCGATGTCTTCCGGTCTTATGTGTTCATTCAGTTGGATAGATCTTTTCAGGCGGTATATAAATACTGCAATGTTCGAATGTTTGGCAATTAGCTTAAATGAATACGAAAAACGCGACATTTCTGTATCAGCTGTTAAGTGCTCCGCTTCCACATCCATTCTGTCGGAGATCAATATTTTATAAAAATTATTAATCACCCAGTGATATAACGTAATTCCAAGTTATCCCAAAATATCAAATAGAACTTTTGACATGACTTGCTGACCTGCTGACATTGTGCTTACACAGAGAAAACAAGCTCGAAATAAAAATAAACTTAATTAATTTTTATGAATTGTTGCATGTGTCGAGCATGCTGTCAGAAGCTCAGTGAATTTGGGTGCTTGACATGGCCAAGTCAGTTCCAACGTACAGTCAGAACAGTGGCATACATGGTTATTTACGACTGGGGGATATGACGAGACGAAGTTTTAAAATCTTAAAAGCTATGGTACCCTTATGACATTAATAAAGATTTACGCTGAAAACTTTCATAAATCGCTATAAAGTGTCACAGAGAGAGAGAGTAGAAATTGTAGTTATTTTTCTTCGAAAATCTGAAAGACTACAAAAAAAAACAAATTTATAAAAGTAGTTTTGGGTTTCTAAGTCTTGCGATTGGTTTTGAAAATATTGTAAAATAAAATTATCATGTTTAAGATAGATGTTTATAAGAAACGTCGCAATTATTGACTTTTAAGAAAAGAGTGTGGTGGGGGAGATACCCATATATATATGTCAACCATATATTTTGTTTTAAACATCCTCAAGATTATGGATGGCTATGGCTGTATAAAGTACTAAATTATTAAAAATTATGAATCTTCTTGGTCAGGATTGAAAAAAATAACTAGACTTAAGCTTTTAAAACATAAAGTATTTTTCCAGACAAGAGTTTAACTGAGGTAAATCTCGTTCCCAAAAAGTCTATCAATATGTTCACGACTAGTAAATATTACAAATCATTAATTAATCAGTAATAATTTCTTCTTAGCTTTCAGTCTTTGGTAGACCGTAACTTCCGAAATAATCTATCTCCATTTGTCCCTTTCTACAACAACATCTCTCCAGGGTCAGATTCCAATTTTTCTGATATCAGCTTCTACATCATCCATCTGTCGTTTCTTTGCGCGCTCTCTTCTTCTTTCTCCATTCGGTTTTAAAACAAAGGCCTTTCGACTATTCTTTCAATAATGCTCTAACTATTTCATACCATGCTAGCGAATCTATTTAATGGTTATATCTTATCCGGCAAGTTCCATCAGACAGCTTGACAGTGCCATCTGTTTTTCTCCATATTTTTCTGGCGAAGGAACAGACAACTTGCATCTCTGTTTTTCAAGAACCACAGTTCGTTAGGATGACTTTCTTATAAATAGTTATTAGAGAGCCTTACCCATAAACTTATACTTAGATTTGCTAAATCCCCTTCTATCTTTCTACGTCACTGCGTCCGAGTCCGTTAGCTGGTACAGTCAACGCTGCAGTGGCTTCTCGCTGCCCTACAACAGTCAACGTCAATTTGATTGATATGACACCTACCAAGAGCTGACAGCAGTGCAGCATCCAACCACTCCCACTCTCTTTCGCACGCCCACTCTCTTTCGCACGCCCACTCTCTTTATGTCACTCTCTGCCATACCCCCCCAGCTCTGTATGTGTATCTGTGAATGTATGATGCATTTTGACATATGACACATATGCATGGAAATTTGAAGGAACGAACTAAATATCTATAGATTTAGTTTAGGTCACAGTGTGAGTTAACTCTTAACTTTATCAGACACTTGAGAAGGCGCTCTGAGAATTTACCTAAAACTTGAAACTAAACTGAAACAAAGTTTTGCCACTGCGTGTCAATTTCATGTCAATATTAAATGCCAAGCAATGGGAGCCCTGCTTTTGTTTACCATGTACTAAATAGAGGGAAAACGGCTGCAATATGATACAAAAATCACGTAGCAGCAAACCAAGCAGCAGGTGTGTACGAGATGTGTTTAAGAAGTTGCGAAAATCCTTTAAGAACGTTTAAAGGATGACTTCGGAAAGCGTAGACGAAGTGCCGCGACAGGATCCATGAAATCCGGTAAACCATTTTAGGCAGCTTATATTCTCTAGCCTATCTATTTATGTAAAAAAAATAAAATATTAGTCTTCAAGTTTTATACTATATCGGCTGAAAAGTCCATAGGATGACATACAGATGACGCAAGACATGCTATACCAGCATTATTATAGAATAGTACCAATATTTTTAGGAAAGCTTGTAAAAATTTATGAAAATCTGATTTATAAGAAGAAAAAAAATTTGTTCAAAGCAATTTCGTGTGTGGATTTATCATTGGCTCTAGATTCAAAAATTACTGATCAAGCCAACATATGGCTTAATTTTCCTTATTCGGACTTTGCTTCATTGAGACAAATGTTAGAGAAGTGGTTGGCTGACCTTAAAGGTATGTTGCAAAGTGGGTTCCGCGTTTGAGCATTGGCACAAAAACTGCATCATGACGATCTTTGAAAAAATGCACGAATTTACTTTAATTTGCTTCCACAAACAAGTTATTTTTCAGATTGGATCCATAGCGACTGTTACCTCTAAAACCTCTAAAAAAAAATGCTTGTTGTAGAGAAATTTGGTTCGAATAACAAAGTCATGCAAGAAAAGTCCCTGTTCTGAGGTCCTTCACAAATCGATTTACCAAAAAGGTATTTGAACGTTAGATATATCCTTACCCAGATTATATCACTCTCGAAGGAAACGATTTTAACGACTAAAGCAAGTCCAAGTATTACTGGTATATTGGGAAACATTTTGTGTTGCTGCCTTTTATATATTTCGAGAGTCAGATATCATTTTAAGGATTTTATTGAAGACTTATGGAGCGGCGACCTGTTCTTAGAATTTGTAATTAAAGAGACCCTTTTCCAGACTGTATCAATCTCGAAGGAAACGATTTTGATAAATAAAGCTAAATCTTGCCAAAAAAAATGGCGTACATAAAGTCGGGCGCGGACGACTTTGGGATACCCTGTACCAATAGCTTGCAATAAAATCCGGTTCCTTCACAAAAAAACCAAAAATAGAAGAATTCCTAAGCAAACATATATTTTTTGGCCGATTGTTCCTCTGAAAGCTATATGATAGCTGGTTTCGATCATTTTTGAGTGCTTTAATACCTTGAAAATGATCTGAATGCCCAATTTAGTTTAAATATCTTTACAAACAAAAGAAACAACGAATTTTGTATGAAAAATGTTTTTTTGGACAGATTCGTCCTATGGGAGCATCATATAGCTCCGATTTTGATAAAATTTGTACCAAATGCTTAAGACCTAAAAAAAACTTACATGTGCCAAATTTAGTTCCAATATCTTCACAAAAAACGAAACACAACCAATTTTGTTTAAAAATCTAAATATAGCTCCCTATGATATAGATCAACCGAATTTGTTCAAATTCGGTACAATGCTTGGGTATTCTAAAAAACTTCTAAATGCCAAATCTCGTTACGATATCTTTATTAAAAATATAAATATAGCGAATTTTGTATAAAAAAAATTTTTTTGGCCGTTCGGTCCTATGGGAGCTAATATATTATATCGTCCAGCGATTTTGATCAAACTTCGTACATTGCTCGGGAACTATAAAAAACTTTATACTTAGGAATGCCAAGTTTGGTTACGATATCTTCATAAACAAATGAGTTATTCACCTAAAACTTTTTTTTTTTGAGTTCGTCTGAAACACCCCTATTGGAGCTATATAATTTAACCCTGATATCAAAAAATAAAATAAACTTGTCTCCTATGGAATAATATGGGATCTAATGTGAAAGTTTGGTTACTCCAGATCTTACCATCTCTAAGATCTTGGAGTTCAAACGGACAGACAGACGGACATGGGTATATCGACTTCTCTAGTCCCCCTGATCATATTTTAGGTAACTTTGGGGTGTCTCCCACGACTCCATTTATATGTTACATACATTTTCACATTTACCACACGGTACAGGGTATAAAAATCATTAAAATGAATTATATATCGCCGAAAATAAGTGAAGCGATTATTTATCGAGCTATTGATATCTGAAATTTTGTTTTTTTAATTATTAGACTTTTTTTTGACAAGCCATATTTCCTAAATGAATAAAGATATTGTCGCGAATTAAATTTTGAAATAAAAATTATATTTTATTTTTAGGATTTTCTTTTTTCCTTTTTAGAAAGTGTTCTTAATTGAATTAAAAATTGTAAACTTAATTTCTTAATTGAATGGCGGGAATTGTATTAGATATTGTAGTTTTCTGGTATAAAAATCACAAAATACAATATTAACTTCCACTTACCTTTTGAACACACCTCGTACATATGTTTGCGTATATAAATAAGTGAATGCGTATGTTTTGAAGTGACTGTTTGAGAAGGCGTCGGAAAGTTTTGATTATGCCAAAACTTCACTTTGGTTTCTAAATTGAAAACTATTTAATTATAATCTTTAAAGTGTTATTAAATAGGCAACTTACTTTAGCAAATTAAGCAAAAGTCTTTAAATTAAACCATTATCGATGCACTAAGTAACTTAATATCAAAAGTATTTTTTTTTTATTTATGAAACTTGCGAACTGAAAATAGCATAGATAGAGTGCTTTGCTGCCATGGCAATTTTAAGTAGACCGAAGAGGAAGTAACCTAAGCTGTGCAAATTGGAATTTGCTAAACTTTGAAATTGAGTTCGATTTTATAAAAAATTTGCAACAACTTGCCAATTCCATGGAAACGACACTAATATGATTACAATAAGCTGCATTTGTTGAACTTTCAATCAGTGTAAAGCCAATTAATTAATTAATAATGAAATTCTAGATAAATTCTGCAATACTAATTGGTTCAATTAAACTTAAAACATGCCAAAAATTACATTTGGCTTTTACTTTTCATCAAACATTTGCAATGTAATCAATCATTTGGGTTTGATTTAAACAGATATAATTCTCAACATTTATTTAGAATAAAATATAACAAATTCTAAGAAATGTGTATGCTACATATAAAAATATTTAATTTGAAAAGAAATTTTCTTCTCATATGTATTAATAAGATAATTATACATACATTTATAAATATTAAGTATACGCTACGGCCAACTAAATGTGGTTTCATGGTTTTTAAAGAGTACTAGTGAGCCCGGCAGACGTTGTCCTGCCCAAACTTTTTGAACACTCTTAAAGTGAATAAACATCGTAAGATTCTCTAGTTCGCTTATCTGGAAAAATATACGATTTTTAGATAAGTTTGCAGCTCGATTCAAACTTGCACCATTATTAGTCGAATGTCGCGCTTCATGGGTCTGTCTTAATCGAATTCTATCTCGTTAATAGCGATCTTCACGTTCCCTGGCAGTACGATTAGATCGATAATTAATTTGATTCGTTGCCTTTCTTCCAATCGAAATACATCATGCATTGATCGATTAGGAGACAGCGTCCCCATTTGTCCTAATACTTTATAAGCCATCACCAAGCATCGATCTTCAATATGAATTAAAGCTTCATTGCAAACTACCGGCGTAAATTCCATCACTGGATTTTCGTTTTGCCTGACGTACTCGAAACAAAATATCTTCTGATAAATAATCTATAATATTTTATCCACAATTCAGGTGGATTTGATGGAAAACATGTTGCCAAAATAATCGCAACTAGAACACGTATTTGATATGGATGAGCTGTAATAGCAGCATCTGCTTAAGTTTGATCCCAGTGAAAATCATTTTCCTATAAATTCTATTTTTGACATGCCTCTCGATACGTTGCATACAATACGCCACTGTTCTCAATGATTGAAATAATGTTCGATCCTCGAGCATTGATTAACAACAATACAAGTATTTGTATATATGGCAATATACACACAAAAACCAATATTCACAAAAATCCGTATATCTCACGAACCAATACACACGAACACATCGCAATAAGCTTAAAACCTCCGTACTGACAACCTCTAACACTCGCAAAAATCAGATTTTAAATTCATCGACGCATTCATGAGAACAACCGTAACACGTAAAACATAAGTTTCTTTTATATATATAGATTCGTAATCAGTCAGTATGAGCATGCGAGGTGAAATTTTCTACAAGTCTAATCTTAATGAGGTTGTAAAGAACTGTTAGATCATTCATTGTACTATCTGCTAGAGAAGAAAGAAAGAATACTGAGGCACCATTTGGAAATAGCGTTTTTCTGTATGATTTGGGACCCCTGCTCCGATATGGGTCTCTCTCTCCTTGATAATTACTTAATATTTTAAAATTCCAATAATTTTTTAGAAAATCCGTCAACAAAAATTGCTTTAAGTGCGCAGTTCCTTTGTGTTTCCACCTGCATTTGGCCCGCATTCCCAGACACTTAATATTTCGTACGATTTTTTCAATTTATCTAAAATCGTTGCATATTTTATGGCTTCCCGTATTATGCCAAAGCCACACACATACACACAATGGTAATACAAGCTAACTGCAGTACTGCTGTCCCTTGCACTGGATTCCTCTTCTAGTCAAGCAAAACATTTCCACCATTTTGCATTAAGCATACGCCATGTCGCCAGGAGGCGCTCACTTAAATCTGCAAGTTTATGCAAGGTGAGCGCTGCCCATTTCCTTTGTGCATTTGCTTTCATTTTTATAATACCCTGTACATAAAGGGTCAAGGGTTTTTTAGCTTTATGCAGGAATGTTTCACGCAGAAAGAGGCGTGGCAGACCTTCAGTTCTTAGCTTATACCAGGTTGAGCTATGTCCGTTTGTGTTTACGTATAAGCATTAAGATGATATAAGCTAGGCACCTCGAATTGTATTAAAAAAAATTGGAATTATCCGAAGGCTTGGTCAAGCTACTTCACGCCTCACTGTAAGAAAAACCCCATTGGGTACACTATCAAAAAGATCAAGAAGGGGACAAAACTCCACTTTTTTATTGATCATGAACTATTTATGTAAGTGCCAGCAAATTTATTATGTAGTCGCATGTGAGCCTAATGAACATTAGACATTGATCTTCTCACAAAACATCTTCACTCCTCTCAACAAATCAATGCGAAGTTGTAGAATTTTTTTAAACTTTGTTAAAAAAAAGCATGAAGGGTATGCCTTTGTCGTGTATTGCCCTTGCGGCTTCACATTTTTATATATAAACAATATATACACGCTCACACACACCTCCACAATCACAAATACGCGTACGTATATATTATATATATACATGTAAAAGCTGTAAATATCGCTCCATTGCCGACCACATGGCAGCCGCATCCTTTTATGCAATGCAAATCGTTTCGCTTCCATGGAAATTTTTCACATTTTTCTGCCACTCGCCCTTTGTTGCTTAAGCGTGTAATTTATGTTCTTGCCTTAGTATGTATTCATGTGTGTTTGCATGTGTGTGTGTTATGCACTTTGTATTTATGTAGGCAGGAGCGTAGTGGGTGAAGGGGTTAGAACCCCTCGTCCTATTCACCTAAGGAAACTAAAAGTTTAAATATTATGTTTCTAAATAAAATGTTGTTTACGGAGCTAAGACTTAATTGATAAAAAAAATCAAGTAACAATCTTAAAAAGAATGAGAGTATTTGAGTCGATCTTCAAAAACGATATCAAAACATTTAAAACTAGCTTGAGTATCAGGCGTGATTCGTATTTTAATTTTACTATATGTATTTGGTATATTTTTATATTTTAACTTCCAATACAATTTTGAATATTGAATGATAATTTAAGGTTTTGTGTCTAATTTTTAAAATTGCTACTATTTAAATAATTTTTTTAGGTATATAAACTCCGACTACTGCTCGATATTTGTTCAACAAAATTTTTATTAATTTCTTTATGTGTATTGTCATACAAAATGTAATTCCTCTTGATTTTCGGAAATTACATTTTCTAACTAAAAGTTGAATTTTAAAAAATTAACTCAAAAAAAGTTTAACAACAAGTAAGCTTTGAATAATTTTTTTGAAAAGTTGTACTAAAATGAAAAATTTAAAAATTTCATAGCTTATCAATTTTCACTTAAAAAATTTTAAACTTTAAGAATATTGATTTTTCAAATTTTTTAATCGGTAATTAAAAGAGCATCTAAAACAATTTATAACTAGATGGATTAGTGATGTCAACTTTTTGTAATTAGCTTGGAAAGTTGAAACTGTTTGAGGCTATAACCTCTAAAACCATTAAGTATTTTGGTTATTGGCTATTTTTGCCGTGTCTAGACCACATTTCTAACTCTGTATGTAATTTGGTCGAATTAAGCTTTTTTTAAGAACATTTATTGCTCTTTTTTGGAATTAGTTCTAAGTTTGGTCTGGATTATCTATTCCTGAATCCTTTAGGAACACGTGTGTAAAATTTCATTAGTCTACAAATATTCTTATTATTACGGAAATTGTGAAATTTTGTTATATATTTTTTAAATAACTAATTTATTATAATTTTCATCAATTGTATATTTTTAAAAAAATATAAATTAATAATGAAATTATTTATTTTATGAAGTATTTCATATGGTACTATTCTAGCTATTTATTAATATTTTGAATGTTATTTTGAATAGACAAATTTATCTCCTTAGATATTAAATGAAACTCGAATTATTTGTCCTGAATATATAATATATTTTTTGATCAAAAAGTTTCCGGAAAGGCATTTTTTAAAAGGCGCGCGCAAAATGAATCGGTATATTTCATTTTTTATTAGGTTGGTAGGACTGTTTTTGACATCTTGTCATAATTCGAGCTTGATCCAATCATCCATACACTTCTGATACGCCTGGGCACGGATGGCTTTGAGTTCCTTCTTCGAATTTTGATGATGATGACAATGATGTCAACACGCTTTCCTCTTAATGGCAATTTGAGTTTGGGGAACAGGAAAGAGTCAAAAGGTGCCATATCTGGTGAATACGGAGCCTGAGCGACCACATTCATTTAGTGTTTGGCCAAAAATTCCAAAATAATGAATAAAAAACTTCAACCAAAATATGTTCGGCTGATCCATATGAGATGCCAAGGTCTGAAGCAATCTCACGAATACCGACACTACGATTTTCGAGCACAATTTTCTTCACTGCATCGACCTTTTCTTCGGTATTTGATGTTGAAGGACGACCGGAGCGAGGCAAATATGTGACGTCTTCTGAACAATTTGTACCACTCGTATGACTGTGATTTTGACATATAGACCTCAGCGAAGGCCTTTTGCAACATCTTAAGCATCATCGGCACACGAAAAGTCATTCGCAACACAAAATTCCAAACATACTCGTTTGAAAAAAAAAAAAAACGTAATCGTAGAATTATTTGATTAACATATACGTCTTCAATTCTTTTATCTAATTGTATCCCAATTTTTTGTTGTTGCCCCCTTTCCTAAAAAGCTATCTACACCACTGTACTTATGTGTATATGACATGCACAACAATTTGCAAGGTAGCGAAAGTTTAAAAAATTCTATTAGCCATACATAAACTTCAATTTATACCCAATGGACACCAACGTGACTGGACAACGTATAGAAATCAAGAACTTTAAGTCCTTTGCATAAAAAGTACGCGATACTTGAGTGTTCCTTTTATGATAAATTTTCATAAATTTAAAAGCAGGATCTTTAAGAGAAAAGTTAAGGATTAGTTTTTGGTTGAGCACCCGTTCAGGTGAGAAAAAGCCTTTTTTTTTGGAAATTCTGCTAAAAAGGGTAAACTAACTTTTGGTCATAATTTTACGATTAACCTTTGGGACAGAAGACGAGATAAAATAAAAATAACTTTTATAATAGATCAGCATCCAACTTGGGTGACGTAATAGTCATTTCCACTTTTTGTAAAAAATTGTATAAAAAGCTGTGCATTCAAGTTACTTAAATGAAGCTGTTGATCATGATGTTATCTCTCCCCTGAAACAATATAGACGCTTTTAAAAACTATATCTGGTTCAAATATGGACAGTTAAAAGATTTTATTGTTTATTTTATATTTCCAAAAAAAAACTTTGAAAAAACCCAGTCTCTGATCCAATCAAATTTGGCTATGTAATCTCAATAAACAAATCGAAATTTTAACCTTTTCCCAAACCGCTTCATCTAATTTCCTTTCATGCGCAAACGATATTTAGGGAGAAGTTTGCAATTTTTCCAAAGTTTCGATGCAGAGCATCCCAATGTCTAGAGTTACCCCGACTAATTCACATTTTCTACTCTAAAACTAACTTTGAATTTCTTTGTTGTAAAATGCCAAAGTTTTTAAATCGTTATATATATTTATCTAAACTTAATTTTTCCATTACATTTTCTTAAGCTTATTATTATTTATTTATTATGTTGATATCCTGGAATTATGCTCATCAGCGACATTATTTTTAAATATTTATCATTTGTTTAGAATCTTAGCGAAAACAATTCAATGCAGGAACTCATAAAGTCTTAAAGCTAAGAAAGGTACCTAAGCAAACACAGATTACACCAAAATTCCTCTTTAATGATAAGATAATTTAGTATTTGCCGAACGTGAGTTGACCTTTTCCAAAGGTGGCATAAGCCGCTGGCTGTACAAGAGATTCACAGGATAACAAGTAAAGTAACGAAGCATAGAGTATAGTTTAGTTTAAATGAGTTAGTTGCTTTGGGTGGGAGCCCAAGATTTTTGTGTAAGCTGTGGGATGAGAAGGAGCTGGAGACCATAGAACACCTTTTCTGGCAGTGACATAGACTGTGTAGGACAAGCTTTGGTTTACTCAAGTTGCATTTCATTACTGACTTATATGTGCTCTGATAGCAGTGTCCAAAATACCTTTCGAGGTTTAGGGGAGGGTGGGGCAAAACGTGTAATTTTTGATATAACTGCATTTTTAAGGCAGCCAAAGGGCTGAGGGTGTCTTAAGTAGGCAATTTGTTGTAGCCTACATATGTATCTAAAACTTAGACTCAAATAACTTTCAGTTCTAGCTGGTCTAAGTTTCTCAAATATTGAGTTTCATAAAAAAAACGCATTTTACCCCATGGGTACATTTTCAAGTGGTTAACGAGTGGCTCAAAAGCGAGGTAAAACTTCGCCAAATAGATTTCATTTCGTGTTCATCAACCAGAAATTAGTATAAAAATTCACTTTCAATTAAGTCCTATAAAAAAAATTTACCAAAATATGATATTTCTTTTCAACGAAATATTTGTGAACCGGTACTCAAACACACTTCCTTAAATAAATCACAAATGCCACGCCAAAATTAAACGCGGTTACAGACGTTTAGAGCTCTCTACTAAAACTATGTATGAAAGAAATTTCAAGCTTCCAGCGATTACCGGTAATCCAGCTTGATTACTTGCCAAGTGGCGCATTTTGCCCCACCCTGCCCTATTGGCTGAGAATCTTATTTCATAGAGCAGACCTCTTGAGGAAGGGGAATCGACTCGACTGTAGCGCTCTATTTTTTGGCGTATGTTAAGTGAGTATTCACGGATGGGTCCAAAACTGAGCAGGGTGTAGATGTTGGAATTGTTGGACCCTACACCAGAAAAACTACCGCAATGGCCATCTGGCCCAGCGCCTTTCAAGCTGAGATTCATGCCATAGAGGTCTGCGTCCTTAGTATCCTTCTCAAGGTAACTAGGGGAGCAAACATATGCATTTTTTCCAAGCTGCTATTTGGGCATTGTCCTCCTGGAGCATCTCCTCCAGTATAGTTA
Organism: Chymomyza amoena; assembly: GCA_037043745.1. NCBI lineage: Eukaryota > Metazoa > Arthropoda > Insecta > Diptera > Drosophilidae > Chymomyza > Chymomyza amoena. The sequence goes on from JBAMAX010001632.1 coordinate 33,418, forward strand.
AAACCAAACAAATGCCGTACCTCCAAACCCTGTCCGCCCGGAACAAAATCGTGCTATGTTGAGTGTCTGGACACTCGGGAGTGGATGGTAACACTATCGCGGATGCTCTAGCACGACAGGGTGCCTCCACCATGACACCCTGATCTCCTGCGAAGTTTTGTGGTATTGGTTGGTCCACAAGGCCCAAAAAAATGGGCCGCTGGAGAACATAGGAGATACTGGTTCTCCCTTCTGGGGCTTCGTCAAGCAAAAGTGCTTGTCAAACCTCTGGATACGATCAAGACAAAAGGTCTTTGCAGAGCGGCCCTAAAGCTCCAGGTAGCTTACCTATCTGGCCACCACACTGTTAGATATCATCTAAAGAAAATTGGCCCATCGGACTCTTAAGAGTGCAGGCTCTGTCTAGAAAACGACGAAACCACCAGATATATTCTCTGAGACTGCCCAGCGCTGGTATGGGACAGATCCTGTCACATGGGAAAGGAACGGATAAGTCCCTTCCATCTCAGGTCAATACCAACAAAAGACCTACTGCTGTTCATGCGGAAAGTGGAAAGTCTTTTGCTTTAACTTAAGGGTATGGTATTGGTCGCAGTGCCCTACCTCTCTGTGAAGAACCCTTTTAGGAAAAAAAAAACCTATTAAAATATTGTAAATAGCTGCTGTTTTACTAGGCTTACCCATTTTTTTAATTCTAGAGTCTACAATTAAGAATTATGAGATTTAAAAAATAAAACATTACGTATGCGCAATGTAGCATTACAGGGGTTGTAAAAAAAGGCGTGGCTAGACCGATTCAAGATTTTGTGCATATCAAATCTACCAAGTTTTAGAGCTATTCAACCATTTCCAAATTTTAGACCATTGTGCATGGGAACGATCGATTGAAAGTTTTTTATTATATTACTACAATTATTTGTTTATTATACCATCGTACAGGGTATCTTGAAGTTGTTGCCGGCCGGCTTTAACTTCCATCAGTAGTGGCTGTGTTTATGGTGTCACTGAGCTCTAGTCTGTAGTCCATTTGCCTTTAGACTATAAGAATGTGGTACACCCAGACAGTGCAACTGTGAATTAAAGTATTTTTAAGCCTTTTGTACTTGTTTTGGTAATTAAAAAATCAATAATTAAAATTTTACATATTGCCAATAAAAAACCATAGCATACCTTCAGGCGCTGATCCGAAAGTGCTTGGGAATATGTTTATTTTTAAATGTGATTATTTCGCAAGTCTTACGTAAAGGATATTCAACCGATTACGACCACGAAACTACATAAATATAACTGCAAGCCCTATTTTAAAAGTTTTCTTAAGCAAATTAAAACAAATAAAACGTCCGACAATCTGCAGCCTACTTACCCAATTGCACCAAAAATATAAGCATTATTGTGCATAAATTTTCACTTTATAGAGACCTGCTGCGTTAACTTGGCAAACATTTCATTATCAAGCCCTTTACCGTGGCCAAAACAATTGCCAACGACAAGTCTCTGAAACAGTGACAAATTGTTTTCAATTCAACAAGGCCTAAACAAAGAGTCAGAAGAGAGCGGACAGGAAAATGGAGGCGCACACGGACATGACCATGGTTGACCGAACGCCATGTCGTCGGAAATGTAAGTCGGGCGCACAGTTGGCCAACAAAATAACAAAAAAAAAATAAGCGAACAGTATGAGAGGTCCTCGAAAAAAAGGAAAAGTGCTTTATAACCCTTTTTGTTTTTGCCGACTCTACTCTCTCGCTCTCCGCGTTGCTGCTGCTCTCGTCTCTTTTTTTTTTTGTGCATTTTTATTATGTTTTGGCTACAGTTGTGTGCGTGTCATTAGCTGCCGTGTCCTTTTTATCTTTTGTACATGACATTGTAGCCTTGCTCATAACTTTGCGCACAAAAGCCGGAAGAATGATGACGGCCATTTGCGCCTCTCTTTCTGTCTATGTATGTTTGTGTGTCATTCGCTAAGCATAATTATCTTAATTCCTGGCAAAAACAGGCATCAAACGCCTACAGGCCTTGCCACTTACTTAGAATTGTAAGCCATGAATTGGACAGCCACCGCCTGCAGCGAAATTCTATTATTTTTATACTCTCTAGCCAAAGGAGCGAGGACATTATAGATTTGTGCAAAAATTTGATGTGACATTTTTTTATGCAAATTGATCAACATCGATTTTATAAAGATCTTTTAACTATTCCGGGATAAATTGAGTTCGTTCCACTATAAAAATAAAATATAATAATAATAAACTTTACCCTAAGTTTGTGTTCATTGATTTAAGTTGATATCTGACGCCGTTCCCCCCTACAAGAATTTCGCAGCTACACCCACAGAATCATACTTCAAATCCCTCTATCCTTATTGACGTCATTAACATTATACTTTATTTTAGCAATGGATTTAAGAACGCATTGAAAAGTTTTATGTAGACACGTTACAGAAAAGTTAAAAATATCCGAGTCAGGTTACTAAGAGAGAATTTTTGAAAGATATTAAATTAAAGAAATCAAGTCATTATCAACCTAATTATTTCCTTACTACTACTACTACTCATTCTGGACTGCTAGGTGGAGCATAGAGCGTTAACAATCAACTTAAATCTAACTTTGTTGTGCGCATTAACATTGACGTCATTCCATTCCACATTCCATGTGCCTTTCGCATTTCTGCTTCGATTGTACGCCTCCATGTCCTAGCTGGCGCCCCGGGATGTCTAGAACCTTGTGGGTTCCAGCAGAGTGCTTGTCGGGCAATGTTGTTATTTGGTCGCCTTACTGTGTGGCCGATCAAGTTCCATCTGCGGCTTTTGATCACATTCGCTACTTTTGCTCGGTGCGTGCCCATAAATCATTGTTTGAAATTCTTTGGGAAAACAAAATCCGCAGAATTCTTCTTAGACAAAGGCTAACAAACACCTATATCTGAGAATTTATGCTGGATGTTTCTTTCCAAGATTCGCACCCGTAAAACAGCATAGTCTTCACGTTGGAGTTGAATATGCGAAGTTTCGTTTTGGTTGATTAGATTTCCATATGGGGCCCAATTGTGCAAAGGCAGATCTCGCTTTGCAAATGTGATTTGAAGTCTTCGTTCGCACCGCTTTTGTTGGTAACTACGCTGCCCAGATACACAAAGCATCGAACGTTATCCAACCTTTCATTTTGTAGTGTAATATTGGGATCCGTAGTCGCCGCGTATCCGCTGCACATGATTTTCGTTTTTGAACTATTGATTTCCAATCCAACTTTACGCAAGTAGTTGTTGATTTATTCAAGATTGTCTTGGAGATCGGAGCACTTATGGCCTAATAAGCATAATACGTCTGCATATTCAAGATCTTTTAACTGATTGAATGGGCTCCATTTGTGCCCCGTGAGTTAAGATCTAAGTATTTCGTCTAAAGCCAACACGAAGAGTAAAGGCGATAGCACGCATCCTTGCCAAACTCCAGTTTTAATCGAAAATGGATCAGAAAGTAGACCAGAATGGCTGACCCTTCATGTGAAGTTATTCTATGTGGCTTTGATCATTTTGATAATCTTTTCTGGCATCAAGTGCTCCACAGAAAAGGCCATTTCAAGCTATCAAACGCTTTCTTAAAATCAACGAAGACTGCGTAGATTGAGCATTGAAACTCGTTGAAATGCTCAAAGACGGTGCGAACTGTATTTATTAAGTCTATACAGGAACAGTTTTAGCGAAAACCAAATTGGTTTTCCCGGAGCGTGCCTTCTTTAGCAAGAGAGATACGATTCATAATCAGCGACATTAAAAATTTGCTCGGAACCGCTAGAAGTGTTATCCCTCTATAATTATTACAATCTGAGGCGTCACTTTTCTTGGGAATCTTATCAAAAATCCCTTCGTTCCAGCTTCTCGGAAGTATTTCGGTTCTCCATATCTCCTGTAAGATAGGTAACCAGGTGTTGGCTGTTGTATCAGGATCACACTTTAAAAACTCAGCATCGAGGCATTGTTGTAAGTGTCCTAATAATAGGTAGAATTTCATTTTTCGTCGGCGGATCAGTGTTAACACCATGGAAGATTGGTGGCGCAGTCGGTGTCTCTGGATGTTCATCAAACTCTTCTAGGCCCAGCGTATTGTTAACAACTTCACAAAAATACTCAGCCCAACGTCGTAGTTGCTCATCTTTATTTGTGAGAAGAATTATATATAATATATTAATATATATAATTCTATAACAGTGAAAACGATCATTTTATCTTTAAGGGGCACACCTAGTGTGACAGCCTAAAAAAAGGCCATTTTTGGGAATTAAAAAAAAAACTAGTGAATCCATCTATTTAAAATTTTGAGGGTACATTTATACATATTTTGAGAATACACAGTAAAATTTTTGAAATAAAATATTAAATATTTTTGAAATGACACGCCCCCAGGGCTCATAGATGGATTCACTAGTTTTTTTTTTATTAATTCCCAAAAATGGCCTTTTTTTTAGGCTGTCACACTAGGTGTGCCCCTTAATAATTTCCAATGAAATAAATGCTCTCAGAGGCCAACTGTATTAGAAAATTCGTAAAACTCATCTACAAACATAAAATAACATTAGCTTACAAATTTGAAAAAGTTTTCGAATACTCAACAAATTAGCGGGCTACTGTTTTCCCGCGCTTCTCCGATTTTGATGATTTTTACATATTTCGTAGAGCTACTAGCCAATAGCAACCACGTCGAATTTTATTGCCAAATTCCGAATTTTGATTGCAATGAACCTTACGCTTTTGTTTCTAAGCTAGAGAATCCATTGCTATATCCTAGCTCTTTTCTCTTTTTACTAAGAATTATGATATCTCAAATCAAATGTCTCATATTGTTTAACCAAATTTGCGATGTTATTTCTAAAAAAATGCAAATCATGCAGATATCTGAAGAGAATTGACTACTGATTACAAAAATATATATCTTTAAACTTTGTGGAATGTTTCCCTAAACCCAAATTTATGATCAATTTTATTTTCAGCCATGAAATTTATAAACAAATAAGGTGTCCGTCAATTTGTTAATATTGAAGTCCCACCAAAAATGTCAGCGATTTTGACTTGGCAAATTCGCCCAAGAGGCTATGACTTTCGAGGCGCCTACTTTTTTAAAATACGTTAATACCAAAATATTTAAAGCTCAACTGAGACCTTCCATTTACAGTGTATTCCTCAGTACCCCACAGCTTCTAATGATTCGAAAATTGTCTCAATTTTTTTTTTGGCATCTAACAGCGAGACTTGGAGTTAAGAGAAAATTCGAGCTTTTAGCTTCAATTCTTGGCAATTGTTTTGAGGCATAATAATTGCTAACGATGCAGCCCCAGAGCTAAATCTCTTGATGGCAATCCTAGGCCCGCATTTTGCTGCCTTTTGGCTTAATGCTAAAGTCAACTGAACTGTCGTATGCAAATTTTATACAGCTGATAAAAATTGACTGCCAAGAAGTGGAAGCAGATCCAAAGCAAAGCAGCAGCCCAGGTAGCAAACAGAGCTAAAAATGCAGCTACATTTTGGCTCGTAATGCAAATATTTCAACGTAAGTAAACTGCATTAGCTCAAACACACAGATACACACACACACACATACACACAGCGTGTATCTGACTGTACCACATGGACTCTTATAGTATGCATTGCATACATCTAGGGGCACTTTGTGTATTTGTACTTGTACCTTGTACGAGTGAGTTTCTGTGTGTGTGTGTGTGCGTGTGTGTGTGTAGCTGTGTGTCAATTGCAGCTGAAGCTCGCTGTTACCATGGCAGCCATTGCCCCCTGATGTATCCATGCGGTTGACAGCTTTACAGCGCGCTTCACTTGATTTCGAGAGGTAGCCACAAAAGAAATAAAGGAAATACCAGGAATGCAATAAAAAACTAAAAAAAAAATTTTAAATAAAATGAATTGCTGTTGTCCACAGAAATGTCAACTTAAATGGCTGTTAAGTTAATTCTGGTCTAGTTTTCGATTGAGGTTGTAACAAGCTGCTTAAGTGCTTAAGGTTGAGTTGAGTTTGATAGATATACTAATTAAATAAAATACTTTTTGGTTTAGCTTACTTATAATAAAACTACTGACTTATTTTACTTTTTTTAAAAATACTTTGAGTTTTGTATTTGGTTTGGATGCATTCAACTTTTTCCAGTGCAAATATATTTTGCCATAATTGACGAGACAACCCTGGTCAGATCGTTGCCTGTTGTAATTTTCACTCCATTCCAAGTCTTTTGCATCTTTTTCTTAACGTCGGCCTTTTGTGCCATACCCTTAAGTAAAAGCAAAAAGACTTTCCGCATGAATAGCAGTAGGGACTAATCCGTTCCTTTCCCATACCAGCGCTGGGCCGTCACAGAATATGTCTGGTTGTTTCATCATCTTCAAGACAGAGCCTGCACTCTGAAGAGTCCGATAGACCAATTTTCTGTAGATGGTATCTAACAGTGTGGTGGCCAGATAGTTAAGCTACCAGCAGCTAATCACCAGCGAATTCGGCTGTGACATCGATAATCGCCTGTTTGATCCGAGCCATTTGCCCTTGACTGCGCTGCCGTAGGACTTCTTGTTTGACTCGACTTGAGTTTGTTTGGGTTTCTTTGTCGCCGTATGTGGCGACTTATCGTCAGATCGGCGTCTCTTGAACAGTAACACAAGGGGTGCCGATTTGACGGAAGCTAGAGCTTCGGTTCTGGAGAGCCCTTAGAAGTGTCTTCTCGCGGGAGCTCAGCCTTAAAAGGAAAAGTTCTGTCTTCAGATTGTGGGTCTGAATATATATTCGATACCTGCTACCAGCCGTCCTCACGGGGAGAGTATGGTCGCACTATCAGTAGTGTATCACAATTACGGCGCGTTCCACACAAAGTGGTTACACGTTGATCTTCTTGTAATACCTTTTGGCTGACGGCCAATTCTTTGATTAAGTGAACACCAATTATTTGCTCTAATTTTATATTTATTTACCCAAAAAGTGTAGAACCAATAAGCTGAAAAAAATTCAACCGAAATATGCCCTAACCTAGAAATTTGTTGCGTAGAATCCGAAGCCGGGGTCAGAATATCTCAAAATCCTGACGTGATTCGGATTCTACGTTACAAAATTGCATTAAAAATCAACGTAATGAAAAGGAGATCTTTGCTTGGCAAGCTGGCGAGCTTTGACATATTCTGTCATTAGTTATTGATAATCAATACTATAAAATAAAAGTAATGGGTGGTTTCCAGTGAAACCTTCTTCTTCTTTTTATGTGGCCCTAACAATCCGATTACCGGATTACTGCCTGCCTTAAAATATCTCTCCCGGCGACTCTGCATTGCGCGCGCCTTCTCCAGTTGGTCACACCGAGCGAAGACAGGGCCCCTTCCACTTGGTCTTTCCAACGCAAACACGGTTGTCCTCTGCGCGGACGGCCGCTGACTACCGCATCGAACACACGTCTAGCTGGAGCATCCTCGTTCAACCTAACGACATGCCCGAGCCAGCGAAGCCGCTGGATGTGGTTACGCTGAGCAACGTCCATGTCGTTGAAGAGCTCATATAGCTCCTGGTTGGTACGGATGCGGTAATCATCGCCAACTCGAATAGGACAAAAGATCTTGCGCAGTACTTTCCTCTCGAAAACTCCCAAGGCAGCTGCATCAGTAAGTGACACGATCCAGGCTTCCGCGCCGTAAAGAAGCACTGGATGGATGAGTGGCTTGGAGAGTGTTAGTTTCGTCGCGCGAGAGAGGTCTCTACTACTCAATTGCCTATTGAGACCGAAATAGCACCTGTTGGCAAGAGTGATTCTGCGCTTGATCTCCAGGCTGACATCTTTGTCGATGGTAACGGCGGTGCCAAGGTAGATAAATTCCATGACAACATCGAAAGTATAGCTGTCGGCCGTAATCTGGGACCCAAGAAGCCGCACGTCCCTACTTGTCGACAGCATATACTTCGTTTTGCCCTCATTTACTGCCAGACCCATTTTCGCAGACTCGATAGCACTGAAGGCTGCGGTGACATCTCGCTTGGTACGCCCAATGATGTCGATGTCGTCGGCGTACGCAAGGAGCTGGACACTCTTGTAGAAGATAGTGCCATTGCGAAGCACGCCGGCCTTCCGCAGAACGCTCTCCATGACGAAGTTGAAGAGGTCGCATGATAAGGGGTGGCCTTGTCTGAAACATCGCACGGTATCAAAAGGCTCAGTTTCCAGTGAAACCTATTAATATTTAACATATATTGTAAGTACCAAAGCGAAGCCTAATTGATATTCAGAGAAAAGACTTCATGAACATCTTTTAACTCCAATCGATAAAAATTAAAAGTTTGATGTGGCTGGCCAGGGCGATTCAATAAAATACAAAACGTATTTGGGATTGTTTCAAAAAAACTTAGTAGTAAAATCTGCTTGATCCTGCATGTTGCATCTACTCCATGAACACTATTATGCCAGGTAAATTCCAGCCGAGTTTTGCTTGGTTTCAAACCTTTTAAACTAATAATAAAGATTTGAAGTTGATTTTTTTGATACAAATAAAAAAAATTTTCCTTTTCCTGACAGTTCTTTTAAAAATTTGGTTTGTACTTCCATCCAAAACACTTCCTTGGCTTTGATCTTATATATATAGAGTATATATATTGAAATGACAATCAAGCAAGTTCTAACCTCTCAAGTAATGCACAACAAAGAGAACTGCTACAATGTCCTAGACAATCTTTCAAATATTTAACCTGACGGAAAGACAGTATTTTGTCAAATTTTGTGTGCATAGACCTAGAAAATATGACCGTGTTATAGAGTGCAAGCGCCTTTAGGACCTTTTAGTAGACGTGAGACGATTTTTTTCTGCAAAAACAATGATAATAGTTGCTTGGGTACCTTAAAAGATACTTATGTACACTCATTTTGGTCTTTTGTCCAAAATGTGACAGGCCTCTACATCAATGGCGCAGCCCAAATGTCCCATGGCAATACAGATACACGTGTCGGGACCATGTTTCATGCTCTGCTCTTAAACTGTCAGGACTCCCACAACGGACGATGAGTGATAAGTGATATACTTGAAAAGGTAACAGAAAAGGTTAACTGTCGAAAGGAAACCAGAATTACAAAGAGTTGTAGAAAATAATGAATTAAAAGCGACATTGCCAAATGTTTTGTTCTACTTACAGTATTTTCATTTAATTAAAATACAGCTTAAGGTTTTTGCCAAACATAAAAGCAGGCAAAGTATGAATGCTTAATTGTGTAACTGTGGAAATTAAAGCCTAAATTTAGCGGCTTTATAAATATCAAGCATACGCCCTGTCACACGCATAATTGATGACTTTAAAGCAAAACTTGTTCCATTTTGAGACACAGCTTTACTATAAATAGTGCTGCCGCAAATCATTAAGCCATATTAAAAGTCATGGCATTTAGCATATTTTATATATCAGCCATAAAGCCTTCAAGCCCCCAAAGTCTTTGCTATGGCAAACAAAGGCGATTAAACCAAACTTGAAGACAAACAAAACTTTCAAAGAAGCCACCGTCGTCCCAAAGCAACTCAGGCAAGCCAAGTTGCTGCCACGCACACAAACAACGACAAAAATACACAACACACACATACATAGGTACTCACGCACACACGCATACTAATTAACAGAGAGTGCGGAGAGAGGTGCAGGGTAGGTTGAAAATCTAGTGCGGTTTGCTGTCATGTATGCAATGAAAACGTATTAGCACCCAGAGTATTGCAACAATTAATCGAAGTTGTTGCAGCTGCGGCGCCACCGCGTTGCAAACTTAAATAAATTAGCATAAATCAAGGCGCTGCAGCGGAAAAGTCAAAACGAAAATATGCAAAGAAGAATGCAGCAAAGCATGTGGCCGGAAGTTATGCAAAGCATGCCAAACATGGTTGCCTTTATGCCAAACATGGCTGCCTCTATGTGCCTGTGTGTATGTGTGAGTGCATATGACGTATGTGTTGCTGAGTGTTGGTGTGCATGTTCGAGTGTGTCTCTGTGTGTGTGTGCGGTTCTGCTGCGCGTAATCAGGCAGCAAGTAGGTCAGCAGCAATCAAAGACAGATATTGTACAAAGATAGAGAAATGCTAACAAAAAAGTAAGCTTATTGAACAGTTATTTTTAATATTTTCATACTTCAATGCTTTTTTAAAGGATACGCTGAATGTGGCGGCGAGCAACGCGGCACATGACACTTGCCACAATTGTCAGACAAAGTGATATATACATTAGTACCTAAAGCCATATATAAGTCATGCGGCCAAGCTTTAATACGCTTTACGTAAAAGCAAAAATAATTTTTTATGAAACCAAGAAAACCAAGGGCCTTCGACACCTGCGCGCTTACTCGTTGACCTATAAAACAAAATTTTGCATATGTCACTCAGCTCTCGCTTGCACAATAAATAAAATCTGCTCTTGTTTTCTTCTTTTCTCCTTTCTGTTCTCTTCTTTTTCTTGAGACCCAATTTGCGGTGTTGCTGCGTCCTTCCTTGCTAATCTGTCTGTCAGCTCATTTCCAGGTATATTGTTTTGTTCTGGAACCCATCAAATCGTGAGCTTATTTCAGGCCCCTAATTTGTCCAGTACAGTTCTCATTAGTTTGACCAGCCTAGAAATGAACTTGGCTCTGCTTAGTACCTTTATCGCTGCTTGACTATCAGACAGGTGGAGATATCCTTGTCGTGGTAGTTCTTTTGCAGATTGAATTCTGCACACCATCCAATAGCACAGAATTCAGCTTGGAAAATGCTGGTGTGTCTGCCTGATTCGTGGTATTTAGACCTACACCTGGGGCCACTACCCCCAGGACACTTCCTTCATCGGTATTAGGTGATGGTTAGGTAAGGCCAACTCACTTAGGCCAAGGATAGGCCCGTTGCGATACCGCTAGAGTGAGCTAGTTCACCACTGTGCCCCACTTGAGAGGTCCCCTACGAAAGGTGAGGAAGCCATACGGCTGCCTGAATAAACCTTCAAAGGCATTTTGGACTCTGTTCAGAGAGCTGAGATAAATTGTCTGGTAAGAGTGACTTTAGGAACCTAAATCTTTTACTGCCCAGTCCAGGGCAATGCCAGAAAAAGTATTCCACCGTCTCCAGCTACTCCTCATCGCCACAGCTTCTACAGAAGTCATGGTGGATACGTGGTTTCCCACCAATCAGTGTCCCGTGATGGCACGGATAACCGATGAGCACTGGACTCTATTCAGACAGCAAAGTTTTTTGTTCTTTTGCTGCAGGATGTTGGCCAGATTTGTCGCTAGACCGGTGTTACATAACCCTAAAAATTTTGAATTTTTTATTTCAATTTTTTTCTGATATCGATAGTTGAAGCACCCTACCATCAAACTATATAGTCTCTTTGGGCCTAACTCGTCGAAAAAACTTTTTAATGGCCTAATTTGTGTTATTCTTTTTTTTTGTTTATAAAAGTATTAATTCAATTTAAAGGAATTGCTTGATTTTTGCAGTATGGAAAAGTTGACCAAAATCAGTTAATAAATTAAACCTTGCTATAGTCTATAAGAATAGAGTTAGGGTTTTAATTAATTCAATTTTAAATTAGCTAGTTGAATATTCCGAAATTATTTTGCATTGGATTGCTTCTTATAAAGAAATATAAATAATTCCCTGTTAGACCCCTTGGAGGAGGGAGTTTCTATTAATAACTGTTCGAACAAAACAGGGACCTACAGTTTATAGCCGAATCCGAACGGCGGTGTCTTTAATTAATAGAGACTTTCATGGCAAATAGCGTCTTTGAGCTAGCGATGCCAGTGCTAAGCAAATGCACCAGTGCTACTGCGGGGAATCGAACCACCGACCTTCGGTTTTAGAGGCGACTACGCTACCACTTACGCCACCGACGGTTTGCTTCTTATTAAATTTAAAAAGAAAATTGATGGGAGTACACGTTTTAAACTCTATACTATTCGGGTTACTAATAAAGGGATAGGAAACATGTTAAGCCATGTCTGTCTATTCATGTCTACTCATATTCATCTAGACGCTAGAGACGACGATAGCTAGAGACTCGAAATATTATCAAAAATATGGATCCTATGAATATTTCGTTCAAAAAATTCAGGCTATTAAAACAAACGCGCCACCTTAAAAATCTAGAAAGATGTAGTAGGTGGATATCTCAGAAAACAGAAATTCTAGGAACATATTATAAAACAATTGTTTATTTTATTTTTTTGTTATATTCTTAGTACTCTTTAAGGGAAGCCCCTGTTACATGAAAAGTTCTTACCACTTTTTTTGTGGGCATAGTATATTATTATTATAAGGATTGTGACAAAAAATATACAAAAACCAGCTGATGAGTTTAACTGCTTAGCCTGTAATTAATACAGTGGAAACCCATGATGCAGATCGGGTTCACATTTTGTATGGCAGCTATCTGAAATGCTAGACCACTTTTGATCAAACTTTACACATATATAAAGACTTTTCCTTAACTAAACTCACATCAATTTGATTGCGATATTTTAAAAAACAAAAAGTTTTTCTAACAATAACTATTCTCAAACAAAATTGTACGGCAACAGCATACTGTAATGAGCTAACATACTAATGTTAATTAACAGAACAGCAACATAATTGATGTGTTTTATTTAATGTAAATCTTTACGTTTGTTTTTACTGTTAGATCATGGTGGTAAACCAATAGCATTTTATTCGATAAATCATCAGTTACTCTTAGAGATTTTTATATAATTTAAGCTCAGCACCAACAAACAGATGGGGTATAAATACCAGTGCTCCTGAAAAGTAAGCCTCATTATTGATTCTGTTGCTCAGGTTGATTGTTTCTTTAATTGTTTAAATTTCATTATTTTTAATAAATCAGTATTATAAAACAATATATTATATATATTTTATTTTTAATTCTTTGTTCTTTTTCTGGGTCTTACCACAGACTTAGGCACTTTTATACAAAAAATATATTAAAAATATGCAAAAAGTTACAAAATACGTATGTATATAAGACATCTTTTTTTTAACACAAATAATGTTCAGGAGTTGTTTCCACAACTTGTGCTCAAAGCCTTCTTGGCATAACTTTTCAATGATCAACAACTTCCGGCAGCTAGCCATGCCCTTGACTGCTTGACAATATAAGAAACAAAAAACTGAAAAAATCGTGCCCATTTGGCCGCCAGGTGGAGGCAATGAGCTGCTAATTGAAACCACCTTGAAATAAACAGAGCTGAAGGTGTCTGTATGCATGTTGTAATAGATACAGATACAAGTCATAATATGGTTATTAATGCTATGGAAACGGTTTGGTTAAAAACCGCGAATAGATATTCGTTCCCCCTCAGTAGATACTGAGGAACGAGGAAAGATATTGACGTGATTCTACAAACTTCATCTTTACAATAAATAATCTCTTATAATCTCCGAGATCTAGGTGTTCATACAGACGGACGGACGGACAGACGGACATGGTTTAATTGGTACCCGACGTTATGATAGGCATTTTGGTATAAAGAACTTGGGGTCTGCCACGCCCCTAGAATTGCACAAATCTGATATACCCCTATACCTGTAGAGACAGGGTATAAAAATTGTTTCTCGGGGTTGAGACCATATAAACTACTACGAGTCGGATCAATTCAATTTATGAAAGCATTCTCATTTTCACAAATTCCAAAAAAAATTGAATGGGTTGTACTCGGATAGATTTTGTTTTTATAAAGACTTGATGACATTTTGGGTTTAAGAATTTTCTTTTATCTTGCAAATAGATAATTACAAAGCTATATTTTATAAACCGAATATGCCATAGTATTTTCTCAGATTTTGCTATCAATTCGAATTTTTTTAAATAATTTACAGGAGAATTACATTTCTTGAATGTGGTTTCCAAAAGTATCCCAATAAAATATATAAGAGTAAACTAAATGACCCGACAAACGTTATTTTGTTGTATAAATTATTTCTAGGTAATTTGCAGTGTACAAAAAAAAAAAACTAATTTATTGTGTATGTTATGTGGTATAAAAAATAACAAAACACCAAACATTAACTTTTATAATTTACTAGCCGGCCTCCGGCACGCTCGCTTCACTCGCTCGTCTAGAAACACGTTGACTATTTTCTAGATGAACTGCTAAATGGACAACGGTTGGGTGTCGTTCGTGAATTTGGAATGAGAAAATTCGTCATATTGCCTCGTTACTGCTAATGCAACGTCCTATTTGATATTCTGAAATTTTGTCATTCACCTTGTCGGCACTCACACCAAAAATCGCCATATCGCTTCCCTTATTATATTTGCAGATATATTTTATTGATTTTACTGAGTTGCAATACTCGACGTTAATGTGGGCTTTATACGTTTTTGATAATAATGGCGAAAATGGAACAACCCAACGATTGTCAATTTTAATTTCTTGATTTTGCACTTTGATTGTGGTTGATCTGCCATTGTCTTCTGTTGATCTACGACGATATAATGGGTATCCATCGTCATTTGCCGTCGATCATGCATGGTGAAGTTGGGTTGAGCACTCCATATGGTCCGTGGATCATATTCTTTGTGATAACCTCGAACAATTCTGGATCATTTGTTTGAACTGGGATTTCCGCCGATATCACATCATCAATTTCATGCGGTAGTATTTTCTGAACCAACCAAATCAAAATGTGCGCATGAGGTAATCCTCTCTTCTGCCATTTTACCGAATACATCCAGCAGCGAACCTCTCCGAATACACTGCTTTTGATAATAAGCTGGCCAGCTGTTTCATTGGGAAATTTCAGTGCTTGGCACTGATCACATACCTTGTTCATTGTTCCAATTACAACAGATTGACGCGAGCTATAATCGGTCGTATTGTTATATTCGAATGCAGCTCTGTGCAGATTGGATGCATTGCGCATTTGCCTGAATGTTCTTTGGATTAAATTCTGTTCTGCATGGATTTCATCTGATTGATTCTGATAATCCCGATTTCGTCTCATTCTCATTCGAGCATTCATATTGTATTCATCTCGTTCTTCTGTTGTATGAGCAGAATGTGATCTTGCTTCTCTTAATCGATTCAACTCATTTCTTTGTAAACGTTGTTCCTCAGCTTCAGCTGTTCTTCGGGATGATTGCAATTGAGTTCTACGCGAACATCTGCGAATGTTACGTCTTTTTGGCGGCATTATGTGCAAATATTGATCTGATCATATGTATTTTACACAGAAATCAAAGCATGAATCGTTTATAATTTTTGTGTTTCCTTTCGACAAAAACTATTAACTAAAAAATATTAGTTAATCTGACAATGTACACAATGCCAACCTAAATCAAAAAAAAAATTGTATTGGAAAATCAAATTGTCCTTTTTAGTATTTTCGTCGCAATTTTGTTATATTTTCTCAACCTTAAACAATCATTGGACTTCCACGAACATTTCAAGACCAAAATTAGCCAAATCGGTTCAGCCGTTCGTGAGTCCGTAAGCTTCAAAGGAACATAACATTCTGACACGAGAATTTTATATATAAGATTATAATTTATTCCTTAAAATTATATGTATGTATCATTAATAAATTACGACAGTAACAAAAAAAAATTTGTCCAAAACTTGAAAAAAAAATGTTAGGGGTGGACAACCCTTATCACTTAGGGGTATGAAAAATAGAAGCTGCCGATTTTTAGACTTACCCAATAGGCACACAAAATTTCATAAGAATCCGTTTTGGAGGAGTATGGTAACTAACATTGGGACACGAGAATTGTATTATATTATTTATTTATATTTTAACCAGTTAAGTAAATTTTTAACTCTACCAAAATGAAAATATTTATAAATATTGATAATTCTCCTTTGATTTAGCTTATGTTAAAGATAAAACTTTCAAATGATTTGAATTCTCAATTTTTTTTTTTTTAATTGTATAAAGTATTATTGACGCCATAGATGCCTTGTTTCTCAAAATAGGGCTTTCTTCCCACTACATAATGAATTTGTCACTTTTGATCCTTTTTTTAGACCACAGGAGCTGTCTCTTTAGTTTTAAAAACTATCAAGCAATGTTTGTTCTTTTATGAGTCTAGCCTAACTCAAATCGATTTTTTTTTTTTAATATATGTATGAAATACGTTTTGCTCTTAAAGATGTCTGCTCATTTGTTTTATATTACAACACAAGCCTACAGAGTATATGAAAAGTTCAAGTTAACGAACCAACGACCTGGAATTATCTCAAGGCCTTTTGCAAATACACGTTACTTTTAATAGCTCAATCCCTTTGTCTAATGCCAATTTAATTTGACTTTTACATAATTGCCATAAAATATTGCCGATATTTAGACATAATGAGAAGCAGCTTGCCCGCCCATTTGCCAACTTTTAATTGAAATTTAAGCACTTAATTTGCCGTGGCGCCCCAAAGTAGGCAAGGCATTATTCTAAGCGTAACATGATGTACATTTCATTGCAAGTAGCTGCGCCTCCTTTCCATTGAGTTGAACTGAGTTTTATAAATAACACGCTGAACAAGTTGGCAGCGGAAGGCGGAAGAGTTCGAAGGAGTTGAAGTAGAAGGCGATGTTGGTGTCCATGTCCGGAAATGGCTGGCTGACCTCAAGTTCCGTCAAGAGATGATAGTCGTCGTAATAATTTACAATGGCCACGTCTTATTTATGTGCAGCAGATGTCACGTGTTCCTTTGTTACTTTTGGATACAATTTGCTACGAGTGGCAGCCGGGTGGCTTTTCATGATTGAGCAGAGTGGTGACAAGTGGGCGTGGCACATGCCTTTTAAATGCCTGGCTTGAGTGAAATATGACGCAAGTTCATGAGGCAGCGGCATAGACATCAAAACGCTGATGGTGACTGTGACTGTGACGATGACAACGAGTACAACAAGGACATCTATTGCAATCAAGAATTTATGTTCTCGACGCGTAGTTTGTCTTGGAGCTTAGGTGGTTGGTTAGGTGGTTCGGGCAGCTCACAGGGTGGTTCGCCTGGTTAAACGCAATTTAGCTGCATTGCTCAAATTTCCGGCGAAATATCGCGTTACACAGACCTCTTCAATGAGATGATGCTTGGGGCATTGCCAGTTGAACATTTGCCAAAAGTAAATACACATAAAAGCCTTAGAACTATTGTAGTATATGTGTGTGTGTGTATGTGTCTTGGCAGAAATTGTTAGAGAGCACTTACGGAAAACAAAAAGGTCTCGAAAGAGCTTTCAGAATGTCTATTTAATTAGGGACGAAAAAAGTATAAAACGCGCAAAAGAAAAAAATGCAGTATTTAGTAAAATTTCTTTAAGATCCATATCAGTGTGTGAAAATTAAATATAGTACTAATAGACCCGATAGATGCTCTCTTGCCCCAATGTAGACTTGCCTGCTGTGAACCATTGTAAAGCAGTTTCTATTGCAACTCTCTTTTCGGAAGGCCTTTTAAAGATGGATCTTGGACGTCTTCTTTGCTGCTAAACCTCGAGGCTTCGCTAAAACCAAAGAAAAGGAAGCAGTCCTGAATGACATTGATGATGATTGATATAGACTCCTTAGGTGTATGTGGCAACGTGGAAAACATGGGTTTGGTCACAAACTACCTCACTTCATGCACATCTTGACGCTTACCCGCAGGAGACTAGCCAAAATATTAGTTTTCTCGAAGGCCCCCACTATTATGATTAGGTTATCCAATTCTACTACTTTTCAATACTTCACTGTACATATTAAAACTAAGTTGTCGCCTTTTTTTGATGAAATTTCAATTTTATTATTGGATAAGAATGTATCATTCCATATATTGTCCATCGATAGGTACGTCTTGTTCGCATCTTAAGAAGTATTACTTAGAGGCGATGCTTTGGGAGGAAGCAATAGGTTTAAACGAAAAGAAGGCTCAAGACCCATACGATGCGGCTTTTCAAGCTTCCTAAACCTATATGAACAAAAAATAATTCGACCAAGTAACCGATAACAGACCACCATGTAAAATATTCCGTATCCCACAACATTCGCAACCGGAAGTGTTCCGCAGTTCGGGGGCTCCAAAAATGGTCCCAAATAAATGGTCCTTGGACCAAACTACAGAACTTCCTTTTTCCAAGTACATTATTTTCATTTGACAAACTTCCAAGTTGATAAACTTTCTTCCTAACCAATTTTATTGACTTTTTCCTATATTAAATGCGAGATACCATTTAATATGATTTCCTTGGGCAATTAAAAAAAAATAGAATTTATCGTGAAAATATTTGGAGGCTTCACAAACATATTGTTAATACCCAAATTTAGGAATAGAATTTCGTAGTTTTTAAGAATATATATATTTTTTTATTTATTACAGAAAAATCAGCAATAAATTGTGTATTGGTCAAAAGCGGCTTGACCAAAATCCTGAATTTTATTTTAGACTTATCAATGCAATGTGATAAAACAAAATTAAAAAGTTTAATTTTTTTCTTAAACTTACGTAGCAGTAAAATTATATTTAGTCATAAAATGTAACAACAACCCGGGGTTACCACCCCTAACATTTTTTTTTTAAATTTTATCAAACTACTCCTTCAAGGCTGGACCGATTCTCATGAAATTTTGTGTGCCTATTGGGCACACATCTATTTTTCATACCTCTAAGTGATAAGGGTTGCCACCCCTAACATTTTTTTTTTAATTTTTAGACAAATTTTTTTTATAGTGTGGCATTGTGTTCATTTTTGTCATATATAAAAGAAACTTATGTTTCATGTGTTATGGGTGTTCTCATGAACGCATACATACATTTGAGGGATAAAAAATTTAAATTGTGAATAACCTTAACAGTTTATTGATTGTTTCTTGCTAAAACAACATAAGTCCAAAATAGTTTTTCGGGCTTTTTTCATTATTTTCATTATTTTCATTAATAAATTGTTAAGGTTATTCAGAATTTAAATTTTCTATCACTCAAATACTAAATTAAGCATAAAAAAGTCCATTAAAACTCATTTGTTTGTGTACAAAACAGTTTTTATTGATTCCTGAAAAATTCTAATTTAGGGACTTATGAGGTTTTTGAAATGACCGATTCAATTATAAAGCATTAAATCTAGCATTAAATCGCTTAAAAAGCTATAAAGAAAAGGTTGAATAACAAAAATCGAAACCAGAATCATCCTACCCAAACTTTAAGAGAAGACTTTTGACTTATATACCCAACTTCATGTTTTCGTATTTTTAACGAGATGGATTTCTTAGCTAATGAGCTGGCGGATCAAGCTTAAAAAGCATAAGAAATATATTGGCATTGTGTTCATTTTTGTCATATATAAAAGAAACTTATGTTTCATGTGTTACGGGTGTTCTCATGAACGCGTCGATGAATTTCAAATCTGATTTTTGCGTCTGTTAGAGGTTGTCAATACGGAGGTTTTTAAGAAGAAATGCAACGAATCATATTAATTATCAATCTAATCGTACTGCCCAGGAAATTGAAGATCGCAATGAACGTGAAAGAATTCATTCAAGATAGACCCGTGAAGCGCGACATTCAACTAATAGTTTAAGATAAGCTAATTAGACAATCTTACGATGTTTATTCACTTTAAGAGTATTTAATAAGTTTGGGCAGGACAACGTCTGCCGGGCACACTATTTTAGTCATAAAATGTAACAGCCATCGGAATTAACAATTAAAAGGTATAAGCAAAAATACGTTTGGCGTTACATTACAAGATTTAAATTACGTTTTGACTTTGGTTAAAAAATCGCAAATTCATTCAAATTGTATTAACCTTTTAGTTATATATTAGTTCTAAAAGTTATTAAATCAAAAATCTTGTTTTTCTATTAGCATTTGTATTTTGCGTGACGTTACTCATATCGAAGTTAATAAACATCCCATCTTAAGCTCCCATTTTGCTTCAGCCGCCATTTTCTTTAGATTGAAGACGAAAATCAACACTTCTCGCAAATTGCGGTAATTTGGCACAAAATCAGACATTTTATTTTTTCACTAGTGCGCCAAAAATGTTTTTTTACTATATAGGAAATGACGCTTTATACATATATTCCAAAATGGTCCGACACTTATTATAGGAGCCATCTATTAAAAAACAGAGGCAATTTAGTTATAAAGATGACAGAATCGGAATCTATAATTGAAATCATTGAAGATATAAGGATCTGAGAGCACTTACTTTAATATTTTGTTGTTGATTCTATTAAATGTTGTTCTCTGTTATGCATCCACAAGCTCTTAAAAACCCTCATTTGTAGGACACCAAAGATTGACAGATTTTCTTTAACAAATGTCTGGTGAAAATCGCCAAAACAAACATTTTTGATATATTATTTGAGAATGCTCTAAATAAAAAATGTATTTATTTTTAAATCGAAGAAAACTAGAAGACAAAAAACCAAAACTCCTTTTTCGGCTTCGAAATTTATAGCATTTTAAACATTTTTTGCTGCTCCGGAAATTTTATATTGTGTATCTGTTTTATCAACAAATCAATACGAAATTCTACAAACAAAAGGCTGACAATGTGTCTTAACATTTAACAAATGAATAAATTTACGCCACAGCCCATAAAATATAAATAACTCTATAAGCATTTACAATAGCACATTGCTAAAAATATTTGTATTATATATATCTTTCCTATCTTTTCTTTTTTTCCTGTATACATATCTCCAAACATGCCAAACGGTAATTACAATTTGAGCCCAAAGTGTCAGGCGACATTCTTTGTCAATACGTTTCTCTGGCTCAAATTATCCAACCCATCTCTAGATGGTGTCGCTTGTCTTCATCTAAACGCTCCATCTTATGATGGATGGATGGATACAAAGAATGCTATTCATTTTTGTTGCGTGAGTGGAATGCCCCCACGAAGAGAATCAAAGAAAGAGCGTCTAAGAGAGAATTGGCGATAAGAGCCACTTGTATGTGCCACATATAATGGATTATTTCGAATTTTTCACGTGTGCAGGTGGGTTGTACCGTTACATAGTTGGGTAACGAGATGCCGTTAAGGTTACGCATACGGCACGTTACACGTGCCAAATATTAATTTGCAGGCAGATTTCTTTGCCTGCTGCTGTCTCTCTAGCTTCAGCCCACCACAACCAAGTGTCTTGTTTGTGTGGCCCAGACAAAGGCCAACTAAATAGGCCAAAAATGTACATAGTGTGCTTTTAGGCGTAGCCCTGTCTTTAACAGACATGCTGTCTGTCTCTGCTGTGTGCCTATAAATAATACAATGCTACAATACATTTCATAT
This sequence comes from Chymomyza amoena, assembly GCA_037043745.1. NCBI lineage: Eukaryota > Metazoa > Arthropoda > Insecta > Diptera > Drosophilidae > Chymomyza > Chymomyza amoena. Next base: position 54,656 of record JBAMAX010001632.1, read on the forward strand.
AATAATCATATACGCATAGAACTGAGTGAGTAAATGTGAGGATAGAGGCGTTTTTTGGAAGCCCATCCAGCTCACACCGCTACACGGCAGCCATTTTACGCGTAACTGTTATTGTACGTGGGTAGTTTGATAAGTCAACGACTTTTTGAAGTGCCATCAAAATTTTTTGCATAGCTGTTCGTAGTTGAAAAAAAAACATTCTCCATAATTTTGATAAAATAGGAATAAGTAAATCATAATAAGAGTTATATTTCACGAAATGAAATCAAATTAATGTTTGGTACGGAATTCCGTTTTTATGAAGTACAAAAAAAATTTATCGTATTGGTTAGATTCCTTATATGGATAAAAAAGCTTTAACGTGTGACGTCACAAGATTGAAATTGATGTAATTACCGATTTTCTGTTAAGTGAGGACAACATAAGAAATTGGCAATAGACAAGATGATGAAAGAAAGAAAAATTTTGTTGGACACTGGCAACTTATTTGAAGATATTAGAGCTTCATGGGGATACTTTATATGAAGTTGATAGGTGCCTTTACTGGCAAAGAAGATCGACATTTTTAATTTATCATGATGAAATCAAATTAAAAGTTCAATATTATGGCAAAGTACTTGTGTGATGACTTTTCACAGGCATAGTCATTGACTTAAATATAGGCTAAACTGTCAAGAAGTAAATATTTATTTCTAGGGTAGAAAAATACTACTAAACGATAACAACACTTTACAGGACATCTTTAGATATGATGAATATAAGACTGCATATTTATGGCAAAATATTACTGGAGATGCATTTCTTAATGTGTTCAGATGCTTGTCAACTCAATTGGGGGAATAGAATGCAATTTGATAATAAAAAATATGCTATTTTTATTTGAAGCTTTTATTTTACGATAGATTAACTACATAAAATATAGTTTTATTGACCGATCTGTCCTATATGAATATATGATACAGTCAAACGATTTTAATCAAAATTGCCACAATGAATGCTTGGGAACTATAAAAATCTTTCGAATGTAAAATTTTTTATGTAATCAAATTTTACATTCGAAAGATTTTTATAGTTCCCAAGCATTCATTGTGGCAATTTTGATAAAAATCGTTTGACTGTATCATATATTCATATAGGACAGATCGGTCAATAATGGCTTACGTTAAAGTCGGGCGCGAACGACTTTGGAACACCCTGTTCCACTCCCTTGCAATAAAATCCAGTATATTGCTTAAGAACAGCAAAAGACATTTGGTTACCAATTTAGTTTATAATACCTTCATAAACAAACAAAATCAGTCGAATTTTTCTTGGGTGTGTTAAAAAACTACTGAATACTAAATGTAGTTCCAATATCTTCACAAAGAAACGATTGGTCGTCCTGTGGGAGCTATATGACATGGTCAACCGATTTTGATAAAATTTGGTAGAGTGCTTGAAACCTATAAAAAAATTTCAATATGACAAATAAAGTTACGATATCTTCATAAACAAACGAAACATATCGAATTTTGTACAAATATGGATTTTTGGCCGATTGGGGCTATATGATATATCCATTTGATTTTTATCGAATTTGGTTCAGAACACGGGTAGTTATCTTTGGTGATGATATATTCATAAACAAGTGAATTATCCATCTACATCTATTTATGTTTTTCGCGCTCCTCTGAAACACCCCTAGGGAGCTATAAATTATAACCCCGATATCGGAAAAATAAAATAATTTTGTCTCGCATGACATAATAACGCATCTGATCTGAAAATGTGGCTGCTCTAGCTCTTACCGTCTCTGAGATCTAGGCGTTCATACATGCAGATAGATGTACATTCTTGTATCGACTTCGCTAGTCACCCTGATCATACTGTACGTAACTTTGGGGGATAGCCGACTTCGTCGTGTGTATATTACATACATTTTCGGCTTTGTACCATACGGTGCAGGGTATAAAAAACCAAACTCTTATTGGCTACACTAAAAATCGGACTTCTAATTTGAAATAAGGTAAAAGGGAAATCATTAGGAGAGTCATTTCTTTTTCATTCATATCCTTCTTCAATCTAGATTGCATCCCTTTAATTATATTAGACATTCGGATGCTGCTAACAGGCCTTGGATGGCTTATGCGGATACATAATAATCTACTAGACCTTTTTATTTTAGACAAAAATACGTTGGGAGCTATATAATATTTTTAAAGATACTAAAAAATATGTACTGTCTACCAATGTGAAATTTGTATAGGCTGTATTTTTTAAAAATTGTGTGCAGAAATAAAAAAATGTACAAAAAATTATTTTCAATCTCTCCGTGAAGTGATAATAATTTGTATTTATAAGACCCAATTCCAAGTATCTGGATCTATCTATCTTTCCTAGCAATCTTAAAGTCTTATTGTTTGAGCGAAATTCTCTAGATTTAATGAATTTGAAATGAAGGCAATTAACGTGACCTAAAACCTTTAAAAAGCAGTTAAGTTCCGAAGTTTATTCGCGATTTTCGTTTATTTTTATTATAAATTCAACTAACCTAGTTCATAAGAATAATACTTTTCCAGATGGGCTGTTGTCTACCGACTCATATAATAAACTTGAGAATACATCCTATCTTTCGAGCAACGCAAATAATCTCGTTGCGTCTGCAAGTATTTATCTCTTTGTCTAACCTATGATCATATTGTAAAGGATATACTGAATTTGTTGAACTTGTTCAGGCCGAGGAAGGTTAAGTTTAGGTCTTTTTACCGAAACGCTTATGATCAGCTCTGGTAATGACCCCAAGAGCTTGATGCTCATAAAGTTTCTAATAATAATCCTTCTCGCTTCATGTGTGCCTACTATAACCGCATAAAAATAAATTGCTTCTGTATACAATCAATTTGGAATATAATACCAGATGATATATTACCATTCTTCTTCAAATAACAACTTTTTTAAGAAGTTTGCAACTTTGTAAACTGCCCTCGTAGTAAAGCATAGCTTTGGGCGCCAACGTCGCTGCCGCTGCTGTGACTTCATTTTCTGTTTGAGTTTCAGCTTTGCTGTTTTTCCGGTTCTTGTTTTTTGTTGTTTCCCAAAATTTGCGTTTTCCATGCACGTTTTGCACTGCCATGCAGAAAAAACAATGGGCGACAAACCGCCGCAATAGCAAGCATGCCCGTTAGCCTTGCCATCGCACCTGTAAAAACATAAAAATAAAAAAAATAAAAGCGAACAGAGAACAGAAAACAGAAAACAAAATAAAACATCAATTTTTATGCGACAATTTATTGTAAGCGCGGCGAGCTGAGCTGAGCTGAGCCAAGCCGATCCGTGCTGTAGCCTATTTTGGTGCTCCTGAATGTTGTTTTTTTTTTATCCTACAATATATACTTACACTTGGATGCAAAAGTTTGAGCATATCAGCTTGGCCAGGAAGATTAGAAAACTTGATGGACAGTAAATCTATGCAATACAATATTTGTATTTTCAATTCCAAACATAGCTTCAGAAGGTATTGGTCAAATAAAACCATGAAAATGTTTAATTAGATCTTTATTTTCGGGGCTCGAAGATACAAGATTGGGTAACAAAGAAGAGTTAGATCTTATTTTAAGGAGCTTCATATATCCAAATATTTAATATCGAAGAAAACGTGTAGTGACCTAAAGGGAAACTAGATTAAGAAATTATTTTTAAAAATTCCTATATTTTTGTGTTTTAGTTTTTAGTTCGCCTAACTCAGGAATCTCCATCGCTAATATGTGAAATTTTATAATGATATTTTAAAATTTGTCAAAAAATTAAAAGAATTATTATTTTTTTTAAAGAACCTTGTTGCCAACTAAAATTTAAAAAAAAATTGGTTTACAAAACTTTAGCAGTTTAGTCACAATTAAATAAAAACTAAAATCACATATTTAATAAGTTAAAAACTGAAATTTTGGCCAACATTTTTGTAATATTCATCGAACTGCGAGAACTACTTTTCAAAAATCCATTTTATTTTATCCAGCTAGACCCTTTAAATATCTCACACCAGATCCAAAGACTAGTCTCAAAAAATACGAGTACAATTTTTTGTGTTAATCTGGAGATCAGACCATGTCTACTATATGTTTTCGGGGTCGCTGAATTCAAATCCGAATCCAACATGCATGCAGTAAACATGGTCTGAGCTCCAGATCCGAAAAAATATTTTGTTCTGTGTGGCTGTGTAATTGACAATGAATGCAGTTAAATAGAAAAAGGCATTTTGCAATATTTTTTTTCAAAGGTAACGCCAAAACCCTTAAGGTATTTAATATATTTAAACTTTTATAGTTGAACAGATCTTTTAAAAAATTATTAGTTTCCAAAACCATCGAATACCAGTACAATCGTGTTTTTTTTTTTGATAAAGTTCTAGAACCCTCTTCGTAATAAAATTTTTGGAATAAATTGGCGAGCCGTTTGAGAAACAGTTTTTATTTTGGTATTGGACAAATTTTGTTAAAACTCTTTCAATTATGTACATATGCATACGATAATACATGTTGGCATTTTTTATAAATATTCATTGTGCAGGAAGTTAAATTCACGACAGATTTTTGTAAAAATTCATTCTGAATTGAAAATTAATTAACTACGATTGATTTTAATATTATGATTTATAACAAATTTTTTACTTTAATTTGATTTTTAAAAAAATTAAAAATCTATATTCAAGTATTATTTCATGCTTAGTTTTATCCTTAGACTTTTCTTTTCGTGTTTTGTTTGATACTAAATATAATTTTAATCGGACCAATAAGCACGTGCTTAGTTTCCTTATAGCGTGAGATGTAGGGTTTCTCGGATTTGTCCGAGAAACTACTAAAAGCTACTTTAATTACAACTAATAAAATAATAAAAAAAAATCAGTAAAATTATATGTACTCAGTTGACCTTCCCCGAAAGCGCCAAGGCCACCTCTTTCCTATGGTGATTTATAATCTTCATGGTTTATTGAAGTCAATGTAAATAAACACAAATCGTTAATCAATTGACTTAACTATTGGCAAACAAAACATTTTTATGACAAATGACCCGAAATGACAGATGACAAAAAGATAAAAATAAATATTGTTTGGTACAAAGACATCTATACTATGTATATAAGACAAGTTTATTGTATTATCACAATTAAAACTATCGAATCATAGATTGAAATCTCCACAATTTCTTGCGACAGGTGATAGAGGTTTAGGGATTGTCTAGGGAATACTACTAAATTGCTTTAAAAATGCCTTTATAGTAAGTACATAATGAAATGTTTTAAGATAAACACTCATTCTTAATTTCTAATTTACATTTTATTAGATTAAATAAAACATATGGCAGCCAACTTAATTTTGTTGTGGTACTTTAGGCTGTAGTCACCTATGTTTACATTTTCTAAACCGTAAAATCTTTATATTAAAAATCAGATAAATAATTAAAATTTATTGAATTAAATACAATTTAAATAATATAAAATAATCAATTTTTAAAATTTTCTAATTTAATTACTTAATTTCATAATAATGAAAATTTCAGATTACAAATCAGTTTTTATATAAAATAAGATTAAAAATCAATTGAACACAATTTTAAAAATAAAATAAAAACAATAATTTCAGCAATAATAGTTGAATCCAAACAGCACGCTACATTAATAAAATAATTAGGAATATATTTCCTATTTTACTTTTCTTAGTTTAGTTTTTGTCGTAATTGATATATGGTCAACAAAATTAAAGATAGCAAATTAGTTAAAGCTAAATTTAAAATGAAAAAAACAAATTTTTGTATAATGTTTTATCGTTTTGCTCCTTATTTGGCTACTTACTTTTTAGATTCTTCTACCTTAAAACGCATCGAGTGTGTGTCCGACCTTGGTGTTTTGTTCGATCATAACCTTAAGTTCAATAACCATATTTGCAACATCGTCAATAAAGCTGGAGATGTTTTTGCTTTTATTAAGCGTTGGTATAAAGAGTTAAACAGCCCTTACACTCAAACTACTTTATAACTCTCTCGTCCGTCCAATTTTAGAATATTGTTTATGCGTTTGGAGTCCTCAATTCTACGTTCAATAAGACATGATTGAGTCCGCACAAAAGCAATTTCTCCTTTTTGTACTTCGTGGCTTAAACTGGGACCCAAACATCCGACTGCCGCAATATTCTGATAGACTTCACCTTATAAAATTGCCTTCCTTAAATCATCGCAGAACATGCCGTGGTGTGTTATTCCTGCATAAGCTGTTACTAGGTCTTATCGATTCCAGTGTACTCCTTAGCAAAGTTACTTTTGTTATTCCTTCTAGAGTAACTCGTTATTTTCGACCTTTAGCCTTGCAATTTTGTAGATCTAATTATGCTTTACACAATCCTTTCCGTGTCTTATGCTCTAATTATAATGACTTTTATAATTTCCTCTCTTTCGAACGGTCTATTCAATCTATCACTTCTTCTATCCTAAGTTATCTTGACTTTTTACTGCGAGCATCCTTGACAAATCCTATATTATGAGTAACTTCTTTCGTCAACGGTGATCCCTTGGTACTTTATTTTTTTATATAATGTTTAATTTTTATCTTGCTTCCTTTTTTCAACTTTTATATTGTAAATCCAAGTGTCTGGCCAGTTCTTGATGCGAGAAGGTACTAGTTGTACTCCTTCAATTAATAAATAAATAAAATTTGACACTAATTCAACCAAGAAGTGAAAGAATACATACGAGGGTTCAAAAAATAATGTGACTTTTTAAATTTCGAGGGCAACGTATTTTCGATTATCGATTTTTTTTGTCTGTACCAAAGTTCAAGTGAATGGCATTTTTGTTTGGTTGTGAGAGGCGTAAAGGTTATAAGTGTTTTGCGTGTTCGGCGATTTTTTTTTTTTCTTGGCTCTTCTGGCCGCTTCCATTGGGACGATTGGGTTTTGGTTTCGATATCATAACCATATACCCACGATTCGTCACCAGTTATGACCCTTTTGAGTAAATCTGGGTCGACGTTGACGTCATTCAACAGCTCTTGAGCGATGCTCATGCTCATGTATTTATTAATATATAGTTGTACGAAAAGTAAAAAAAAATTGTTTTGATAAATTAATAAATTAAGACACCACTGTAGAAATAGTGTTAAATTAAAATATTTTAATAATCAACTTAAATTATAAATTTAAAAATTTTGTTATTGAATTTGTCTGGTCATTAGAATTTAGGATTAAAAATTAGTTAAAAAATTAATTTTAAAATTTCTAATTTTAAATATAAAAAATCAAACTACTTCAAAAAATCAAAATTTTAAAAATAAAGTAAAAATATTAGTAAATATCACCAATTCAATTTATTAATAATTAATATGATATTATAATAATTTATTTTAAAAAGTTAATTAATTCATTAAAATGTTCATGTTGTCTAATCAAATAACTTAGGATTACAAATTGCATTCAAACTGTTTTAAAAGATTAACATTTTTTAAAAAGAAAAAGGTTAAAATTAAAAAAAAATTTCTTTAAATTACAGGCTTGCTAAACTAGGTAAAGGCCTGATGCAACATTTTTATGGCTGCGCATAAAACTGTTTAAATTTTTGTAAGGCAGCTCTATAAAATAGTGGCTCAATTTTGTTAAAACTTGGCATCAAAATTTGCAATTTGGTTGCGATACTTAAAACAATATACCTATTTTTTTAACACTATTTCTATCATAGTGTATCAAAAGACTTAAATTATTATTTTGCCTTTTTAGAACTATATATTGCTTTTGTTACGAAAAGACAAACATTTTTATCTATACATGATTAAACTAAGATAATAACATTAAATCATAATTTGACAGATGTTTTTTAAGAACTTTTGGTAGAATAGTGTTAATATAGATTTATATATTTTATGCGTTTATTCAATTTATGAAATTTGTGTAAAATTTTCTCAAGACTGATTCCCTTTTTCAAAGAGCTGCTCTACATAAATTAAACCGGCGCCTTCTTTTTCAGAGAGGTACGAATAACAAATCTATAAGGTTGCTATTTGTCGGATCATGAATTTAAGGATTCGACAAAAAAGAAAACGAACTGAGCGTCTTAATTGTTACTACTATAAAAAAGTGTTGAAATTGTATTCTTTAAATATACAATTTTCAAAAAGGATAAGCTTATCATCACGTTTTCATGCCAATATCTAGGCCCGTTGTGGCGAAAAAGTATTTTGCAGTTAAAGTCAATAAAAGGCACCTGGTCAACATTTTTGTGCTACAAATTATTATGATCGCATGGCAACTTCAAAAGACTCTATCTTTCTTGTTTCATTTAAAAATGTATAAAGGCTCCTGAGAGCCTAAACAACAATGAAATATAGACAATTTCAAAAAATATTTTCCCCAACCCCAATTATTGTAAAACATTTACATTGAATACATCAATAATACTCAAAGAACCTTTCTTTTGTAAGAGTTTCTGCACTGTATTCCATTGTCGGTCACCGCTCCTGGAGAGGTTTCTATTTTTTTTATTTTTGTTTGCACACCAAGTGCACGTTTTGTTTTTTCTTGTTCTTTTTTTGTTTCTGTGTTTGTTTGTTTGTGGGAGGGAGGGAGCAAGCTTGCGTGTGTGTTTGTGTGTATGCACGTGAGTGTAGCATACCTTTGGGCGCCTGATTACATAACAGAAAATGTCAATGTTTTGCCGCCAGCCGCCAGCTATTAGATTAGAGACACCGGCTGCAAATTGCTGATGACTACCTCGCACTCCCGTAGCCAACCGAACTCCCTGCTCCCTGGCTACTTATTCTGCATACCAGCATTGTTCTGGTTCCTAGTAAACATCTTTGCCTCTCCGACTTCTTGGCCATGGAGTGTGCGAATTGTGTGCTAATCTTTACAAATTTGAGGTGCGCATTTGTTTAGGGGCTGTGTTTGTTGTCATAGGCGTTTTGTGGTAGGTACTAAAACGAAGTAGGAGGGGGGAGCAGTTATACTGTCAGCAGCTGGATTTTCGGCAAAGACGTTTCGGGCTTAACAGCTGGCTGGATGAAATTGGAGGGGCAATCTTTGCGCTAAGCTGTCAGACCAGCGTGTCCTACAATGCCAATGATAAGCCGCAAATGAGCAAGCCAGCCAAGCAGCAGGCCACAACACTTCAATTCCAATCTAACACGCTAAAGCTCTTCAAACCTCTGAATCCTTTGGGTTGGCAACGCACAAATCATAGCAAAGCAGCAGCAGTTTTAGCGCCATCAGATATGCAATTAATTTGGCCATCAACATAAACGCATACACACAGCTACAAATACACAGATACAATCACACAGATACACACACGCGTATTGTTTGAGAGCAAGAAGCAAATTTAATAATGGCTTTAATTTGATTTTGATATCGAGTTCGTAGAAATTTTTCGAAAACAAAGTCAACCGAACTCCAATAACAAAGCCTGCTGCCTATCTGTCTGTCTGTCTGTCCTGCCGTCTGTCTGTATATGCTTGGGTAATCCTTTTGAAATATTTTTACTCATTATTTAACGCTCAGCAGGCACAGCAGCAGCAGGAGCTGCAAATGTTTTTTGGGGTAGGCACTACTTAGCTTTGGGGCAGGGGCACCCCATAGCTTTAGGCTGGCACATTCCACAATCGCACGCAAAGTGAAAATTCCAGCGACTCACATCCGTTTGGCAGACGCCGGCAGCACCAGGGACCTTTTTGCATTATTAATTTTCTTTGATATAAAATTGCTTTTGCAAAGGCAGCTTCAAGCTGGTGTTCCATTGGTTTTCGTTGGGAGCATTTGTGAAATTTTTGAGTAGACCAAAATCAAGGAGCAGAAAAAATTTAAAGTACTTGACATTTGTTTGGCTGCTGGTCAGCTGGGATTATTATTCTCAGAAATTTGTGAAACAGGCTAATGGAACAGACTGGACACGTTTTGTAAAATGTCAAAAATTGTGAATATTTATACATATATAAAAACTTGTTTACTTAAGACTAGTTTTGTAACCTTTTTGATTCTGCTGGCATCGTCAGTTCAAATCTGTAAATGCTAAAAGCTTTAGAACAAAAAAATTAAAATTTTTTTAATTAAAACTGACAAAAGTGTTATGCACTAGAAATGTTTGGTTAAAGGAAGCTTGTATAGCAGTTTCGTGCTGGCTTTTTGTTAGTATTTTAAGGAGAATTTTCCGGGAGCTATACGCATTAATCAATTAAATGTAATTTAGTTCTAAGCTTGAATTAAATTTTTTATTTCAACATGACATACCACCTTAAGTTGCTTTTGCAATAATTATTTTCGTTAGCTAAAGTATTGTAGCTCTTGATGCATGTCCTTCGCTATGAACAGTTAGTTATCGAAAACGATTTTATTGCATAATTATTTATCGTTATCTTAAAATTGTATTTTTAATTTCCAGACTTTTTATGACACCCAAATGAATTAAAATATTGACGCACATTTTTTCCATGATAGATAAAATATTGAAAAAAAAAATATTTCAATGCATTTCAAAATGGTTTCAAAATTGTAAGTTGCCATACTTTTTAGCTTGTAGCTGTCCTACTTCTATTTTTAATTTTTTCTCCATTGCTATTTTATTTATATGACTTTTTTATTGCGTGAAATTGTCGTTGAAACGTATTTTAATTGTTTTAGTGAATTTTTCTGCAATTTCCGGATATATTTTTCGATATTTTCCGTATCAATTCATTTTTAGTATGGCGACCAAAGCAAACTGATCACAAAAAAACATAATTTTGATATCTCTGGAAAGTTTAACTTTTCTTGTTTTTATACATTTAACCCTTTGCACTCGAACCTAATAAGCAATTGGTTCCTACTATTCGAACGGAGAACTCGATAGCTATTGGGTTGCCCAAAAAAGTAATTGCGGATTTTTTAAAAGAAAGTAAATGCATTTTTAATAAAACTTAGAATGAACTTTAATCAAATATATAATTTCCATTTTGTTCGATAACCTTTTGCCATCTTCCCGGCAAATTTTGTATTCCACGCTCATAGAACTTCTGGCCTTTATCTGCAAAATACTGAACCAAGTGCGATTTTATAGCCTCATCATTGCCGAAAGTTTTACCATTTAAGGAGTTCTGCAAAGATCGAAATAAATGGTAGTCTGTGGTGCAAGGTCAGGGCTATATGGTGTATGCATCAAAACTTCCCAGCCAAGCTCTCTCAGTTTTTGCCGGGTCATCAAAGATGTGTGTGGTCTGGCGTTGTCCTGATGGAATATGACACCTTTACGATTGATCAATTCTGGCCGTTTCTCGTTGATGGCTGCATTCAATTTGTCCAGTTGTTGACAGTAAACATCCGAATTAATCGTTTGGTTCCTTGGAAGCAGCTCAAAATATACCACACCCTTCCAATCCCACCAAACAGACAGCATAACCTTCTTTTGGTGGATATCAGCCTTTGAAGTGGTTTGAGCTGGTTCACCATGCTTGGACCATGATCGTTTTCGATTAACGTTATTGTAAACAATCCATTTTTTATCTCCAGTTATGATTCGCTTTAAAAACGGATCGAATTCATTGCGTTTAAGATGCATATCACAAGCGTTGATTTGGTTTGTTAAATAAAAAAAAAATGCTTAAAAACGTTGTTTTTCTTGGTCAGGCCGGAAACTTATCAATCCACCCTCGTATATGACTTTTTTATTGCGTTGAAATTGTCGTTGAAACGTATTTTAATTGTTTTAGTGAATTTTTCTGCCATTTCCGGATATATTTTTCGATATTTTCCGTATCAATTCATTTTTAGTATGGCGACCAAAGCAAACTTATCACAAAAAAACATAATTTTGATATCTCTTGAAAGTTAAATTTTTCTTGTTTTTATACATTTAACCCTTTACACTCGAACCTAATAAGCAATTGGTTCCTAGTATTCGAACGGAGAACTCGATATTTACGCCGACTATATGTAAAAATTCGCAATCACTGTTTGGGCAACCCAATGTACTACTGAAACTCCTCAGCTATTCGTCTCTGTCCTGGAATAAACTACACAATCCCTTTTTATACCCTTCCGCATGATGTAAGGTCCTTTGTCAAGCCTATCTTCTTGATTTGAGGTGGATGATCTCGATCGATCTTATCGAAATTCGTCCACGAGTTGATCGACTAAGCGCTTGACAAACTTCAAATGGGACCTGGGTTTTTCATTTTTGTCGGTTTTTATGCATTTATATAAAATATATGAATTTATACAGGACATCTCCATGGCTCAAAAACACATTTTCTTCCACCATTTGATGGATTTTCTAAGAAAACAGTAGGTTTATGCATACTGATCCTCGCGATCAACACTGTCCACAGAGTCCGTGTAACTAACAATTACTTTAGGTTATTCAAAAGTTTTGTTGCTCACCACCTCTTAAAAATCATGTTTTTGTAATGAATTTTTCCTTTCATTTTTAGCAATTCCTCCGCCAGTTCCATGCTAGTACCTGTCTGTATACATGTGATATCCTTCAGTACCAGGTACGTTGTTAAATCGATCTATTATACAGATTCAGAGGAATATCTGGTACTGACGGGTAATTCCGGTTGTATAAGATCATTTGATTTAATATGGGATAATGACATAAGCATATCCAGTTTCGTGAATCTGCTTAAACGTATATCAGTATTCCCCATTTTGTTAGTTTATTGGGATTGTATGTTATGAAACTAATTTTGCCTTTGAAATTCACAATACATTCAACGACACATATATTTTGCCCTGGTATTCTCAAAAATTACTGACCCGTTTAATCCAAGTTCTTATATCTCTCCTTTTCTGATCTACGGTTTTCAAATGCAGCATCCAGAATTGAGGGAATGTTTCTCTAGTGAACACATTTGAAAAGAAAGCCATTTTTGTATTGCCACTAGTTGACCAGAAATCTTGTAAATTTGGCAAAACCATGGTACCCATATTCAAGATTACTCTGATAAAGTCCGGAATTCCTCCTTGTAAGTGTCACGCAATGAATGCCATATTGAATTTTGACTTAAAGTTTTTGTTCGTATTTTGTTGGTATTTATTCGCCTCTGATACAATTTCGTCCACCAACTCGTCTGTAAAATACAGCTTGAAAAATTCTACATTCATCAATATCGAATACTTGTGGCCCTGGAACTTTATTTCCAGTTGAAATAACTATCTAACATAAACATAATCTAAGAATTAAAAGCGCTGAGTGAGATAAACAACCGAGTGCAAAGGGTTAATTTAATGCTCTACTTTTTAAAATCAATTAATTTTCATAAATTTTATCAATCATGCGTTTTTATTTCTGTTTTCTCAAACTTTCAGCGATTTATACACGTATTAGCCACTAACACGCCATTTTTTCTGGTCGTTTTAAAGCTCTTTGAAAAATTGTCTGTAAAATTACTTTTTTATATAATTCAAATAATCTGCTTATTGTGGATTAAAGCCCTTTCTTTTCTCTTCCCAACTGTTTATTTACATTTCAATGTCGAGTTATAGCCAAAAAAAAAGCTTGTTGGAGCCCAACAACCATACGTAATATAATTTAAGTCAAAACAATGTAAACCTAGCATAGAAGTCAAAATCTGTAAAACATTAATACTAAGCTAACTATAAATGTAAAGCAACATACAATTTTCTGCTCTAAAATACAACAACATAATGTTAACAAAAAGTACACAAAATGTTAAAGTAACAGAAGCTTATAAATGCTCTGTGCAAGCCGGCATTAAGCTCTTTTTTTCACTTGTACTTCAACAATAAGTCCACTGCAACAAGTTGCCTAAAATATAAAATAACCTAAAAGCGAACTTGTTGGAAAAATGTAATCTATTGTGACCGAATCAATGTCCTTCGGCGAATGCAGTGATCAAATCTATGACATGGCAACTGGACAAAGCTCTCCCTTATTATTTTTTAAACCTTTTTTATTAATTGTTTAACCTATTTTTCATTTTTTAATTCACTTCAAAAAAAATGTCTTAATGCCGAAAGACAAAAAAAAGTATAATCAGCCGTGCTCAAGCCGAACAATTTTAATTTTCGGATTCGATTTTGCATGATCCGTAAACCGAATTTTTTGTCGATAAATTCCTTTTTTTATTTTTGATAAATTTGCAATTTCCCTTATTTTTATCGATAAATTCACATATGGTGTAAACAGCTGACTGCCTTTTTACAAAAATTTGTAAACATTGCAAAAATGACATTTATTTTCGCAATTGCTGCTCTTGAAGCCAAAAGAAGGCGCAAAATTATGGAAATAAGGCGTAATAGGCATCTGAGAACCTATTCAGACGTTTTAAATATTTCAGAGAAACGGTACGTTTAATTTTATTATTGTTATTGTGGAAATAATGTTGTTGCGTGCTTTTCCAGATTCATTCAGTCTTTCCGATTGAATAAAGAATTGTTTAAGTTTGTTTTAAGCAAGGTCAGCCCACGCTTAAATGTCTCGAGAGTGCCCCACTCGTTGCAATTGGCGGCGGTGCTGCGCTATCTGGCCACTGGTTCCTACCAACAGTCAGTAGCAAAGAATCACCACATTAATATTGGCAGGCGCACATTTGGAAAAATTTTGCACAATGTTGTAACCAATTTGGAACTAACAATATGCCGGGACGCCATCAAAATGAAAATGACTCCCGAGGAAATCGCTGCGGGACGAGAATATTTTTACAACGACTACCAACTGCCGAGCGTTATCGCATGCGTCGATGGAACACACATCGCTATTAAAAAACCAGCAAAAGATGAATTTTTGTTTTTTAATAGGGAAAGCTATTTTAGTCTGAATGTAATGCTGGTACGTATTTAATATAATATGTTATTTGTTTACAGTGATAATATTTAATTTTTTATTTAAAGCTATGCAATTACAAAATGGAAATAATTTATGTTGATAGCACACATGGTGGAAACAGCAACGATTCATTCATTTGGCAAATTAGTGGGGCCCGCCAATACTTCTCAAGCAAATTCAAGGAACATTTTGTTTTGGCAGACTCAGATTATGGTTTGGAGGATTTCGTCTTGACTCCATTTCGTAATGCTGTCAATGGAACTCCGCAGCATATCTTCAATAGGAAACATGCTGCTGCAAGGAATATCATTGAGCGCACAATTGGTTTGCTTAAAACTAGATTTAGATGCCTGCAGAAATGTCTCAATTTTGAGCCAGCTTTTGCTTGCAGGATGATAAATGTGTGCTGCGCTTTACATAATCTCTGCCAAAAGAGTAACATATCTTTATCAGAAGCATACTGGAACTGCGATTATATGTTTGGTGACGATTCAGATGAAGATGTATTGGAAGAAACTCCAAATGCTGCTTCAATTAGAGAGGAGATTGCAGAAAGCTTGTTTGAACTCTCTCATTGAATTTTAAGAATTTAATTTAAATGAAACAAAATACCTTTTGTTAATTTTTTTCTCTTATATTTTATTATTACATTTTATACCTAAAAATAAAAATATCTAAACTCTGATTTATATAGATGGAATTTATGTTTTTCTTTATATTCTATGAACACACAATGTCTTAAGACCACTGACCTCATACGACATTTTTGCGCTTGGCGGGAGGTTCCTCTGCATCGAGTATGGGTTGTTCCTCCGGGCTTGCAGTGGCTTCTTCACTGGCGTCACAGACTTCAATGTCTATGTTCCATTCTGGTGCTCCGAAAGCTGGCAATCAATTTTGACCGATCTCCTCTTGCATAGCCCCTGGCCAAAACTTCATTTTCTTTCATACAGTTCACTCATAGTCCCCCTACAATAAATCTATATTATTTGGCATAAAATACTTAAAATTTAATATTTATGTATCGGGTTTTTTAATAGGGACGCAACAAAAGTAGACTGATAGGGACAGCAAGTGACGCCACATTTTTTCCCGCTCTTATGACATTTCTCTTTAGTAAAGTTTGCCATTTGATCATGGAAAGACATACGAACCAACGAGTCAAAATTATTAAAATTTACTACCGAAATTCGGTGTCAGTGCCCTCAACTTTAAGAGCGCTACGTCAAATTAATGGTCGTCATAATTGTCCTGCCAGATCAACAACTGAGTGTCTAGTGGAAAAATTTGAGTCCACAGGCACAGTACAAAATGTTTCCGTGCCAGTGAGACAAAAAGTACCCATAGTGTCGAGAATATTGCTGCTGCTGGCGCATCAATTGAGAAAGACCCAAATCAGTCTTTCACACGTCGTTCTCAAGCGTTGGGCATCTCTGTGACGTCGTTGTGGCGAATTTTGTGAAAAAGATCTTGGCCTACAAGATCAAATTGACGCAAGAACTGAAACCGCTTAGCCACCAGAAACGTCGTATGTTCGTGAATCGGGCTGAGCAACAACTTGAAAATGTACCGGATTTACATCGAAAAATCATCTACAGCGATGAGGCTCATTTCTGGCTGAATGGCTTCGTCAATAAGCAAAATATGCGCTAATGGTCAGGCAGCAATCCACACGTACTCCATGAGTCACAAAGGCATCCCGAAAAAATTACGGTTTGGTGCGGTTTAAGGGCCGGCGGCATCATTGGGCCGTACTTCTTCCGTGATGGTCAAGATCGGGGCGTTATTGTAAATGGGAATCGCTACCGCTCAATGAATATTATATTGTTGGCCTGAATTGGATGATATGGACTTGGACAATATGTGGTTTCAACAGGACGGCGCCACAAACAACACAGCGAATGTCACAATCGATTTATTGAAAAGCAAGATTGGTGAACGTGTTATCTTACGAAATGGCCCAGTCAAATGGCTGCATCGGTCGTGCGATTTGACGCCGTTAGAGTGTTTCCTGTGGAAGCTACGTCAAGGCTATGGTCTATGCCAACAAGCGACGATTGATGAACTTTGTACGAATATCGAACGTGAAATTGCAGCAGTATCGGCCGATGCTTGAAAACCGTCGAAAATTGGGTTCTGTTTGGACTTCTGCAAGCGTGCCCGTGGTAGCCACGCAAAAGAAATCGAGTTTCATACATAATGGCATTGAATGTACTTTCACAGGAATAAAGAATTTCATTGATATTCAAAACCGTTTTTGTTTTATTTAAAAAAAAATCTTTGTAGCGCTCTAATTGAAAAAGCCTTTACAAACCATAAAAATATTTTGACACTTATCAGCTGCGGCTGTTGCTAGATCTCTTGATCCTCCAAATTAAGTTGATCTTGCAAACATGGTTCAGTACTACTCATGTCAATATGATTGTTTAAGAAGAAGAGCTGCCGCAATTAACAATTAACAAATTATTGAACAAGTAGCATTAATAACATAAGTTCAAACTCTAACACTATACGGAATGTTATATTGCTCTGTTACAAGTTAATTGTGATCAAACACAAACTCTGTAAGCAGAGAGTACTAAAATATATTTTAGTACTCTCCGCTGTAGGCCTTCTGCAACACTGAAATGTTAATGCTAAGAGCTCTCTCTGCCTACACATAACATAGGCTTAACATAAAATGTACACTTAACATACTCACAAATAGAAAGTCAAAGAAACAACACAAAAAAACAGAACAAAGAGCAGAAATTGCACAACCACAATTTACTTTAATCACTAAACATATAAAATTGAATTTGAACTGAGAAATCGATCTCCAAAGGTATGTCTAAAACAATGATAATGATATTAGGATAGGTTAGGTTACGTTGAGGCGGCCGCTGACTTAAAAACCAGCACACTTAGGCGCGTTGTGTTACCGCGCGGAACTCTATAACTTAATACGCTTTTTCCTTATAATTATATTATATTAGCATTATATTATATTACGTTCTACCACTACTTCTTCTAACTTTTATGTATATACATACAAATATTGTACAAACGCTTAATAGCCCTGGCCTTATGCAGTACAGGCTATAATAATACTTGCTCTTTTATTTACATACATAAAAGAAACTCATGCAAAAAAAAAAAAAGAAGAAGAGTATTTTCGACTTTTGGATTGTGCTGAAGTTTATTAAAAATCCTTTAAGCCGGCCATATAAATTTCATTTCATGAGCTGAGCCGCACACTTTACACCTACAAAATACAATATAATAAGAAAAACAAACGAACGAAGTAAAATGAAATAAAATAAAATCAGAGTAGAGCATACGGCCAGTTAAATTTTATTTTAATGCAATTTAATTTGCATAACTTACGGCACTCGCGCCGTATTATATTAAATTACGGACAGCTGGGTACTTTCTGTAAAATATAAAAACAAAATATATGTAAGTAGGATGTATGTATATAAATTGAAATAGTCCTGCGCTTAAGCTATAAAAATGCCTAGTACCATAACAACAACAATAGGCAGTCGTCGGGGCGAAATCCTTTAAGGGTTGCCCACGACAACAACTATAGCAACAACAAAGATAAAGCTGACCAAAGCAAAATGCTGAGCTTGGAAACACATTGAAAAACTGTTGCGGCCTTAGACTAGGCAACAACAGCAACAACAACAGCACTAAAATGCCAAGACGTTGACGTACTTCAGCGCTGCTCAATCCTATCATAAGCCAAAGCCAGAAATCCCCGATCAAAGGCCAGGCTAAAGTGCAATGGGGGACTTAGTATGTGTGCCTGCCAAGGCTCCTTTTGATCTGTTGAATTGGGCGCCCACTTGCGCAGAGCCCTCCCCCAGCTTGTCGTTCACAGCAAATCGTCCTAAATGTGAAACATGAAACAGGAAATAAATTCTCAACCGCCGGACAAGTTGAGCGTGTTGGCTTTGTATTGTACTCTGTTGTGCTCTCTCTTGTCTGGCATACCTTTTCAGCAGGCATCTTTCAGGATTGCCTCTGCCACACCCACAAGTATATTTATGGCTGCACCTTGAAAACTTTAGCTAAATGCGAAGCTTCTCAAATGCCTAAATAGTTGCACCTTACTTCTTGGTATTGGTCTGGCTAGATTTTTATGGACTATATATGTATATGGCTTATACTTATAAGTATGCTTATATAATAAAATACTTGTGTATGCGTGTGGGTGTGTGTTTGTGTTGAAGTGCATTGTAATGCCTGAAAAGGCTACTTGAAATGCAACATTTCACCGGAAAGCAGCGGAAAGGCTTTTATATGCCAGTAACTTCCGGTCTATAGAAATCTAAACAAGCAAAGCAGCCTGCTAACCGGCAAGAGTGACTTCAACACCCATGCACTGTGGTTTTTATTTTTGAATCAGTTTTGAGCTAGGAAATGTGTTAGGTGACCAGATGCAATAAGTTTTCCTAGTTTTTAGGCATCAGAGGCTATCAGAGTTATTACTTTTGAACCTTAAATCCACTAACCAGATAGAGTTTGGTGTAAGCGAAACAAATCAAAGAAGAACGATCGATCGATCAACTAAATTGGACATCCCCAAAAAGTCTACGAACATAGACAATTCCCTGAATTGGCTAACTGACCCCTGAAATTAAGTCATATGCCATACATAATGCCATAAGGTCAATTGGGAAATACTAAACACGTAGTTTATCTGTGCATCTAGGATAAAAACCTAAAAGCTGAACTTAGTATTTAAATCTTTTCATCGTACCTTAGTTAACCAAAAATACGAAGTGCAAACTGATGACAAAAGAACTGTAGAGAGAGAAAGGAAAGTAGTACTACCGTTAAAAAAAGATTACTGAACTTCAAGCCTGGGGTCCCATAATGAGCTGAAAGATGCTATTTGGAATAGTTCTAACCGGGTTACATCGAACATGCTTATAATGTGCTCGACAAAGCTGTATGTTTTTTCTTTCACTAAGATCTCAGAGTTAGTATAATCAGACAGGACCCGGAATTAGGTCCCTGGATATGAGTCTAAAATTGTTGTATATATTTTAAGGTTGTCAATTGATCAATATCAGTTTCATGAGTATGTGTTGTATTGCGGCCTGGCTACTAGCCCAACACAACCTTTTTAAACCCTTTTACCGCCCTGTGCTCTATCTAGGAGCAACGACTCGTAAACGCAATAATGACAGATAAACCCCGTAGCTCTGTTACGGAAGTAAGGAAATATTGACAACTGCCCCGAAGTTCTCTTACGGGAGCCTCAGACATGAATAAGAATATTGGGCACTTAAGTTAAGTTATTCACTACCGGAACCCTATATACATACGATATATATATCAATGTATGTTAAAATGTATCCTACAGGTCCAAGGTGGTACATAGGGCCGCAACACTCTGATACCTTCTTAAATGAACAAATCGAATCTTTATTTCAATTCAATATGGAATTGATTTGTTACAAGACTAGAAGGATCCACAAGCTACTCGCTTGTTTATTTATTTTGAAACAACGTGAGAGTAATATTTCCGATATTTTCTATGAATTCTTTTTTCTTTATTTATTTTAGAATACCCTGAATGTTATATTTCTTGTATTTTTTAAGATAGCCTGTAACAATTTTCAAAAAAGGGTGGTATCCACTACTAAAGACATTTTTTTATTTAACTTTGCATTGGGTTTCATACACTTTACGGGGACTGTAACTTCTTTATAAATAGTGGGGAGTGCCTTGGGAGACCGATTAAATTGGATGAAAACTGGAAAAATATTCGGTTGGCTTTTGTGAACGTAAACCGTAAAATTCTGCTATAGAGAAACTGACTCGACCAACATGGTCTGCCCGGAAACATTACAGACTACATGATGATATACCCTTCTTCAGAGTCGTAGAAAGAAAATCCGGACCCGAGGGAACATGTACCGGACCCTGTATAATACCTTCAGCTTGACTAACGACGTTATAGCAGTAATTATACCGGGCCCCTGAGATAGCTACGTGACTGGGGGAAACGCACCTTCCCTTCACCCTCCTCACCTTTTAGTCAGGCCTGCCCTCTACCTTCCATATAATTATAAAGCTTGCTTTTATCACTCATTTATTGCGCTCTCTTTTTGTGCATGCCTGCATTACACCATAAAGTTCTTAATGCTCTTTATGCATTAAAAGTTTTTTATTTTTATCGAGCATAAAAGCAAGTTCGGCCCACTGTGCAAGTATCGCACTGACTGGCAGGCAGAGCAGTGCATTGAGGCGGCAGTTTTTTGGCTTTGACTTTCGCCTCAAGTGGCATGCAGCTAACAAAAGGTGCAACCACGGAATGCGTCTGTGCTTGTGGGTGGTTGTATATGTGTGGATGGTTGTGTTTGTGTGGGCGGCGGCGTGTGTGTGTGTATGCAAGTGTATACTCTTGGACCAAGCCAATTGACTCGCTCAAGAATGTTATGTTGCAACGTACGGGTGATTCTTTCACAAATCTTTGGAGAAAAAATTATTTATTTCCTAGCATGTTCAGAGAGATCATTCCCAGCGCCTGCAAGTTCGGAAATTTATGAAGCTTGATTCACTAAATAAAAAAATAGAAATTTGAATAATGAGTTGATTTAAAAAAATAAATGTAGAAATTTTGTATACCCAAATAGATAGTCATCAAAGTAGTTATGGTAACTAGAGAAGTCGATGTATGCCTATCTATTTAATATCTCTTAATATGCCCCTTGTAGTAAGTTTATTATTTTTTTTTCACATCATATGTATATGTAGATATCCAAATATATAGATCACAATACCAAATTCGACCATAATTAGTTAGCTTCCATAGGAGCGATCCAAAAAAAAATAGTTTTTAGAGTTTAGAGTTTTTCTTTGTTTGTTTTTAAATTATTTGTTTATAAGGACTTAAGTCTTTGAAGCTTTCTTATTTTAAATTTTAAGATAATCTTGGTTGAAGTACAAAATTTTCTGTAGATGATATCTAACAGTATGGTAGCCAGATAGGTCGCTACCAGGAGCTTTAGATCCGCTCTGCCAAGACCTTTTGTCTTGATTGCATCCAGAGGTTTGACAATCTCTTTTGCTTGACAAAGCCCCGGAAAGGAGAGCCAGTATCTCCTATGTTCTCCTGCGGCTCATTTGTTTATCATGGCTTGATCGTGGACCAACCAATACCACAAAACGGCGCAGGAGATGTAGTCAGGGTGGGGGCACCCTGTCGTGCTAGGTCGTCAGCGATCGTGTTACCATCCAGGCACCCAACATAGCACGACTTTGTTCCGGGCGGACAGGGTTTGGAGGTAGTTATGGCATTATTTAACATTAGCATCTGATCCAGGATGACAATGCCCTAATTTTTTTGGCTATCTGAAAAAATGTATATGTTTGCGCCCCTAGTTCGCTTGAGAAGGATACTAAGGACGCAGATCTCTATGGCATAAATCGCCGCTTGAAAGACGCTGGGCCAGATGCCCATTGCGGTAAAGACTCTGGTGTTGGGTCCAACGATTCCAACACCTACACCCTGCTCAGTTTTGGACCCAGCCTTGAACCATTGTTGCCACCGGGGGTTTCCACAGGGGCTGCCATCAGCCCAAGTCCGACTTGGCAGAAGAGAACTAAATTTCTTGTTATGAAAAAGTTGCGTGATCATAAGATCTGATCTAGAGCAGATCAATACGTCAGGAAGGAAATATATAAGTACGGCATGACCAGTGTCACTTGCTAAGAGTCGAGATGTGATCTGGATACTCACTTACTTTAGAAGTAAATATGAACTTGATTCAAGATAGCAAATGTTTTATATCAAAATCTTGAGAACTTGTTTCAAGAATATTTCTTGCTCATATGAAGTATTTTGGTTACTCAATTTAAGTTCAAAATATATTTGAAATAGCAATTTTTAATTTCAAGAAAATTTCATTATTTTTTAAGAATTCATGCAATGTAAATTATAAAATTAGACTTTCTGAATTTTTTAGTTTTTTGACTTTAAGAGTCCACGATTAAATCAATTGAAATGTTTTTATATTTTGTAAATATTTTGTTTAACTTTTTTTTTTTCAATCTGTCAGACTAGACAATCGGCAAATTAGTAATAATAGTTGTGAGTCCATATAAAAAGAAATATGGTAATATGCCATTTTCTTTTTATTAAATAACAATTCTCTTTATATTTAATAAGCTTATAAATTATCATTAGGCTTTTTATCGCGACGTAATTTTGTAACCTTTTAACTTCTTATATACACTGGTGGTCATAGGTTAGACGCACGCTTATATGAATAAAAATTGGTTTATTATCTCTAATTTTAATGATGATTGATAAATAGTTGATATGCAAAAACCTTGGTTATTGAATGATACTTCAAGTATAATACTAAAATAATCATAAAACGTTAAACAAATTTAGTTTTTCAAACATTTTCTTGTTGCTACGTAAAATAAGGCACTTTTTTTGGTCAATAGAATAGTTGCACTTAGAATCATTCATTTTTTGGAAGAGAATAACTTATTTCTTACTTCAAATTATAGTTGGAGTAATTATTTGACTTATTAGAAATAAAAAAAAAATAAATTCAGTAATGAGTACTGCCTCCTTTATTACTAATACCTTCATATATCCGGTCCTTCATAAATTGATACAGGGCATCTCTGTAGGTCGGGGAAATCTTGCTTCAAGCACGCTTAATAGCTGCAGTTAATGTTTCCTTATCTTCGTATTGCTTTCCTCCTTTGTATACCTTGCATGTAAGCCAGCCCCAAACATTTTCAATTACGTAAAGATCTAGATAATGAGGTCGCCAAGTCATGATATTTACGTTTTGAATCGAAAAAAAAGGCTTTACTACACGAGCGTTATGAATAGGAGCATTATATTGTTGAAATGGAATCTATGGAATTGGTCCGAATAGACCACTTCACTTTGGAAATGCGGACTCTAACAATGTTTTGAAGCGCTCGGCGTTCATCTTCTGATCGATAAAAATTAAGTCAATTGTTCCATAAAACGTGAAGGCACCCCACACCACATTCTTGGCTGTGATGGCGGCTTTAATTTGATTAATTTTTTCGTAAATCGTGATAATTAGTTTTAAAACCATCATTGCCATCTAAATTAAAACCGTTTTTCATCAGTTCATTTCACCAAACGCCAATCATTAAGTCGAGTGTCAGATTGAATATTTTCTTTCGCAAATTGAAGCTGTTTTTCTTTGCGTATACCATTCAAAGGTGGTTTTTTCTTGATTTTTAGACGCTTCAGTTGTACTGCATTTCTTATTGTATGCTGAACAGTTGATTCCGGCTAATTCCTTAATCTAAACTGCTGACTTAGTCGAGTTGGTAGCAAAGTGATTGTGATAAGTGATAAGTGATTTTTTCCCCCTTTGAATTGTGTTCCATATGCCTCTAGATCCTTTAAATATCTATCAACAGTTCTGGAACTGCGCTTTATCTCTTTGACAAAGTTTCGATTGGATAGTCCTTGCGAGTAAAAGAAATATATTTTTTGACGTTCCAATAAGCTCATAACAGTAGCTTTTCCCATTTTTGGTTTCAATATTGCTCGAAAACAATTGATTTGTTTTTTTTTCAAAATTTTTTCAATCAAAACAATTGCATTTCACTTCACAAGACTGAAAAATGTTAAGTGCGTCTATTTCAATGACCAACTAAAAACCCACGTGATTGCACAGACATTTTTTGAGTATTCGACTCCACTGTTATTTTTTTCGCACATCATCCAACTATGGGCAAATATTATTCGAACAAGATTCGAAGTTTGATGGGAAAAACATTTTAGACAGTTAGAACATGCGTGATTGTAAATAAAGCAGTTTATTTCAAAAAAGCGTAGTTGCGTCTAACCTAAGACCAGCAGTGTATGTATTTCAAAAATTCCGTTTTTAAAAAACTGGATTATATTTTTTAACTTAAGGCCTCGTTTCTATTTTAAATATTATACATGCAGTTGTTTTCAAACAAATAAAACACGTTTTTTGATTAACTATTTTTATTTGAAAAATATTGTGAAATTTAACTTTAACTTCAACTTTAAGAAAACTTTAAATGGACGTAACTCTCACAAAAAGTATACATTCCAAGCGTTAATGTTATTATTTATTTATTTTTGGCCAAACTCATTTGATTTCTAAAAGAATCGCCCACACATATATCCTTTAATACTAACAAAAGAAACAGTGTAGCATATTTGCAGGATACCTTTAAAATGTAAAAACTAAATGTCGGGCTTTAATGTTGGTTGAATGCTGGAAAACGTGCATTTTATAGATACTATAAATACACAAAAAAACAAAAAAACAAAAAGTCCAAAATACACACAGATACAAATACGTAGACTCACAGATAAAGATAAGGCGCCTAAGCAACGGCAACAAAAGTAACTCAAGTAGAAAAGAAGCGCAGTTTAATGGATTTCTCTTGCGATGTTTAACTTTTCACTGCTGGGCCTTGTTTTTTCTTCATTTATTTATTTTATTTTATTTTGTTTTGGTATTTTTTTTTCAAGTTTTATTTTTTCCCTTTTTCCCGGTTAGTCCACGGCTTTGGGATCTTTCGTTATATGCTTCAAGTGAAAAGTTAAAATTTATTATCAAGATGTATGCGGGAATGTAGCACGTGCCTTGGTAGGTGGATATTTGTTGTTGTTATTGTTGTTGCTGTTGTTGTTGTTGTTATCCTTATTGTTGTTGTTGTTTCATTCAGCATTGCTCATTTTAGAGGACAACAAACAACACATTACATTTAATTGAATGTTGCGGTCGGCTGCTATGTCCGTCTCCTCTTTTGTTCGTCTGTCTATGTCTGTCCCCCCTTGTCAGTCCCATCAAAAAAGTCACAGCAGTAGCGTAGATTGCTTTTTGTGATGGGGGAGTTAATACTGGTAAAATTCTTTTATATTATTATTATTATGCATTAATTGCATAGTTAAAAATCAAGCAGGATTTAATTTATTTAATTGGGAAGGACGTGCAGTTGGTTTTATATTATGTAAGCGTCCTGCCTTAGCCTTTTCATCAAAATGCTCAGGGAAACAAAAGGATTCGATTTGTCCGTATTAATACGGACGTATTGCATGTTTCTCGAACACCAAAAGAGCTTAGAACATGAAATTTTACCACAAGATGCGTCTTATGGTCTAGTTCTTCTCAAGCGTTCAGTTTTGTTATATTGATCATATTTAGCGTTTTGCATCCTAGTTTTAATTATACCCTGTACCTTAAAGAGTATACTGGATTTGTGTAATGTATGTGACGGACAGAAGAAGGCGTGGCAGATCCCAAGTCCTTTATATCCTAACCTCGGGTATCGATTGAGCTATGTCCGTCTGTCTATATGAGCACCTCGATCTCCGAGATTATAAGAGCTGAAGATACGGAACTTGACCACATGAACATGATGACACAGATGCAAGACACAAAAAAACAAAACCAAATATATTTCGGCAAAATTTACTTATTCCAAATTTTGTGCAAAAGAATGGGCTAAGTTATCATCAAAAGAGAAGGAAAAGTTCTTAAAAAGGTAAAACTTCTATTAAGCCTTGACCAACTAGCCTAGCAAGTTTCGCTGGCACCATCTTTGACGTTAAGGAAGCTAAAATGTGCTAAAATGTCAAGTCCAATACCGTCAAATGGCTAAAGCAAAAACCGCATTCTACATATAAAAGACCCCAAAAAGATGAAGGTTCGAGACCTATTCTAAAAGTGCCGTGGTATACATGCAAAAACCTTAATAGGAAAAAATGTTTAAGAGTTGGTAAGGATTCAATAGAATATTGATATATATATGTATTTTGTTGTATATTGAACAAATTGTCTGTGCTTAAGGTTATGCTAAAGGTTTGGAAGAATTCAAAGCTCTCGAGAAAAAATCAAGGTATCTTAGCAGCTTGCAACCGCGTATTAACGATTTAATTTGAGGGTTGTTTTTTATCTTGGATATCCTTTGAAAGAAGACTCTTCAATTCTAAACTGCTATTAAAAATGGGACCTGATTCTTTTTATAGTTCAATTATCTGAATCATGATCCCGAACGCTTATCAACTGGTTCAATACGGAAACAATAACGTCAACTCCGCATTCAAGACAGTTCTCCTGTAACTTATTTGAATAAATTCGAGTTGATAGGAGCAATCTGAGATAATACTATGACGTATCTGATTTATAAAAAAGCTTTGTAATCATCTATTTGCAAGATAAAAGAGTCTAAAACCCAAAATGTCATCGAGTCTTTATTAAAACAGAATCTACCCGAGTACAACCCATTACATTTTTTTGGAATTTGTGAAAATGAGAATGCTTTCATAAATTGAATTGATCCAACTCGTAGTAGCTTATCAAATGTTAACAAAACCTGAAAAAAAGAATCACAAACACATCTAAGCTGATAAATTAAAAAAGAATTTCTAGTCGGTTAAGACTTTCATCTTATTATTGTAAATACCCCATATAAAACGGCGTCCTCCTTCCTAAATAGTGAACATGTGTCATGTCCCAAGTCGACTTGATCCATAAATACGTTGCTTCCCATTTTCCTCAGCTTGGGACGGAATTCTTGAAGCTGGACCTTTAGCTCTTAACGTTTGGGGTGTGCTTTGATCAGCTTTCTACTTAGTAAATGTTTTTTTTGGTTTTTCTAGGAACTTAGTGTTTTAAAAATGATATCTCTTTTAAATGACATTTTTCCTCTGTTTGATTTTTATGGTTGATCATAAAATACTGTCTTCTGAAATTTTAGTCTTTTCTTTTCATTAATTTGTTCAATGACGATTTGTCTCTCTCAGTGTATATAAAGTGTTAATCGTTTGCTCCATGGGAAATGTCAACGCTGTCAGTGAGAGAGAGGGCGTAAAAAGCAAAACGAATGCGTCATGCCAAACAAATTTGTCAAGGGCGTAGATATCAACGGTTAGGGGGTGGACGGGGGGTGGCAACATGCTAAAGGGAACAAGAAACTGAGAATTGTTGGACGCTGTACTTCTAACAAGTGCTAA
>JBAMAX010001633.1:0-218215 GCA_037043745.1 Chymomyza amoena
AAAGTTTCTTATTTTATTATAATTTAAATAATGTAAGACGTTTGACACAATTAACCAGAAAAAATCACAATTTGGTAGTATAAAGCAAGGCTTTTGATCGCAACAAACTGTTTTATTTAAAATCTTGCTTCAAGAGTCCTAGTAATGAAATCCTAAATTGAGCTATAGCTATATAGTTATGGACAAGGAAGCCGATCAAAAACCTATTAATTTACAATTCCAGTTAAATGTAACTCATTTATCATATTTTACTACCCAGTTATAGACGTTCAAAAAATTACAATCAAAATACAGAACTGCCTGTTCCAAGTTTATTACTCAACGTGGGGGTCCTACTACGACTACTAAACGATCAGCCCCCTAAAATTTGATTTTATATTGCTTAAATTTGTTAAAACTCCATGCAGCCTGTTATGAACATTTTTTTTTTTTTATGTGATCAAACATTTGTTTGTTATCATAAAAAGCCAATTTAAAGAAGCTTACATAAAAATAAAAAAACAATTTTACAACACTTGTTTATGGTGTTGGGCATATTTAATAACAAGACGGCTGCGCCATAAAAAGCTAAACTATTTAATTACAAAGCCAAACATTCTGTTTTGATTTTTTTGTACAACAATTTCGTACAGCTGTCCCACTGTGCGCAGCAACAACAAACACGTTGGCGGCGCTTCGTTAGTGACTGCAATGGCGAAGTCCCCGTCTCCAACTCCTTTTGGCCAAGAGGCATTGTTGGTAGTTATCGTCAACGCCGCCACCGTCGTGGAATAGTTTTAGCCGTTTATGTTTTTCTCTTTATTTGTTTTTTACGACCAAATTGTGCAAATATCTAAAGCTAAAAATTGACAACTAGATAAATTTAAATTAATTTCATGTTCATAACTTCTTGGAGCTACCTCACGTGGTGGCTCCACCACCCACACACACTCCTACCTATGTACATATATACTTATTATATACCTAGTAACTGATAGCTACATGGAGCAGCTTGTTCTTTAAGTACTTCTCACTAGTTGGCTTCCAGCCGCGCGGCTTAAGCAAAAACATTTAATTGTTTGCTACCAATTATGTATTTGTCAAGTTAATTGGTATGTCAACTTGTTTTTTTTCATCAGGTGGCTGGCTGGGATCGGTCTCGTTGGTGCCATCAAAGTGTGGTCGTTGGAGCAACGACCACCGCCAAAGCGCGCACAGAACGCTTGATGCATTGTCAATAAGTAGCCGCCACAAAGTGGCTGCAGCAGCTAAAGCTATGCCAATCATGCAACCAATACACAGTAACAGAGGCGGGGCAGCAGCAGCAGGCGCAAACACAACCACTTAGCACGTCCAGTTGGCCAGGCCAAAAAGACATGGCCCATGCCAATGACGACGACGGCGAAGGTGTGAAAAGCAATGCAAGGCGGCTGCTGCTGGCTGCCACTGCCTGCCTGCTGCCTGGACCCGTTTTGGCCAACTTTGAGTGTGTGTCCAGAGGTATGTATGTCTGCCGTCTTTGATTGTCAGCGCGTGTTGCAACGTCGCGTCGATTGATGCGGTTAAGGCAGCAGCGACGACGACAACGCGACGGAGACATGCTGCCTCTAGAGTCACCAACGGACAGCTGGCCACCGGACTGTCCTCACTGTCGCTCGAAGCTGCCTACGCCATGTTGATGGATCGCCAGGCGTTGAAGATCTTATCGCTGCTGATCTGCACGCTTAACAAATGCTTTACGCTAATGACAATTTTGTTATACATTTTATGCACACACGTACCAAGCGGCGTATACGTAATGTATGCCAATGCTGCATAAGGGTCAAAATACCCGAAGCGAGTTGCAACTAAACTAGATCAGCTGATTTGAAGGAGATGGGAGACAATTTTAAAGATCGTATCGTTTACTCTTAAAAGTCGTTATTTATCGAGTTATCGATAAAATGTTATTGAATAAAACAAGTAAGTTATTTTATCTACTATTCTTAGCGAATAGAGTGGATCATATTTCATTTTGACCTCATAAGAAATAAGAGAAGAATTTAAAACTTATAAAATAATTTCGTTATCAGTTTAGCTGACATTATAAACGAAAAAAAATCCTGAAGCGAGATCTTCTGAATTGGTGGAGATAAATGCCAATGCTAAGATCATATATATTTTACGATATTTTTTGGGTTATCAATAAAATGTTATTTATTTTAACTACCATTCTGAGCGATAGGAAAGATCGTTTTTCAACTTGAACTCAGAAAGAGGTGAAGAATTTGCAATTTATAAAATAAGTTCATTCTCGATTTTATTTAAGTTGTGAACATAATAATCTCACGAAATGTTCTTTGAAAGCACATCTCAAAATAATTCTGAGCATTCTCACACTTTGAACATCTGTCTTAGAAGCTTTCGAGACAATAATAAAGGAAAAATCGCAAGTTTTTGTTTTAACCCTCTAATGCCCAATTCGAAAATATTTACTCAACTATGGTTAAATAATTTTTTCGATGATACCTTTCGGCTCCCAAATTCAAAAATGAGTATTGAAATCGTGTAAAACTGATTGAGAAAATCTGAAAAAATTCTTTAAGGATTTGCATAAGTCAAAAATAAATCGCTTATAAAATTTTCAGACTTTATAATATTTTATTATTTATGACCTGCTTTTATAGTATTAAAAGATTCTGATTTTATTTTTTCTTAAAAAAACATTTTTGAGCATATTTTTAGAATTTTTGGAAACAATAATAAAAGAAAAATCGCACGATATTGTGTTATCCCTATAGTGCCCAATAAGAAATTATTTGTTCAACTATGGTCGAATAGTTTTTTCTATGGAACCTTTCTGCTCTTAAAATAAAAAATTACCATTAAAATCGTGTAGGATTGAATGGGAAAATCTGAAAAAGTCAATTAGGTCATATGTCAGAAATAGCTCGCTTAAAAATTTTAAGACTTTTATTCAGGGGTGTAGCGAGGGGGGTGTGACATGAACTGTTTTTCAGTGTTAAAAGATTCTGATGTTATTTTTTCTATAAAAAAAATATTTTTCCTAACAACTCGCAAAAATCACATCAAAATTGCTTGCAAAAAAACCTTTAAAAGCTTTGAAGAGTTTTCCAGTAGTAAACTAAGTTAAAAAAAGTATCTTTAAAAGCTTTAAAGAGCTTTAATTTTTTTTTTTTTGTAATTTAGAAACAGAAAATTTAAATTATGTAAATTCTTTGATTTTCTTTAATTATTTATAAAAATATAATAAGCGACACAAAAACTATTGAGCATTAGAGGGTTAAGAAAAAAAGCTCGCGAAATTCTTGTTTTGTTTTTCAATGTACTACTTTCCATATGATCTAAGCTTTCAATGGCTCTAATATCAAATAGAGATAATTTCAAATAAATTATTTTGTTAATATAAAAGTTTCAACTATTTACGTCATAAATTAAAATATTCAGTTTGGAACATTTAAGACCTCCATATTATTATACAATTTTTTTTCTCAGGTCCGTTCCTTCAAAATTACCAAAAACACACCAAAAAAAAAGGGGTAATATATACCTCCTTCAACTAAGAAAGTTTTTTATGAAGCTCTTCTTCTGAACATTAATCCTTAGTTGGTTAATTTTCCAAGAATAACTTTTTCCCAAATTCCAAGCTACATTTTGAGAACAAAAAATTGTAGAAAATAATTCCGATTTATTTTAGCCGAAGGTCTATATGTCCATCATTAGTTTTTAACTATAATTACCATTGTAAATAAATAAATAATTCCGATTTGTCGAGAATTTCGAGCTCTATAAAAGCTTTCAAATAAATAGAGATAGGAGTTAAAAAAAAAAAACTCGCTTCAGAAAACACATTTACTGAAAGACGGGGCTCTAAATCAATTTTATATTCAAACCTCTGAGAATCTTTCCTCTCCCACCATTTAAATTTAAACGTTGCCCGCTTTGCGTATTTTGACCCATAAACAAAATAGCTGCCTGCCACCGTATGGGGCAAGATATGGACAGACGATTCGCTGAAATTTATGCACAGCGCATGAGAGAGGCGTGAAATACGCAATTTGATTTAATGCAACACACACAGATACTCACACACACTCGCACACACAGCTGATAATCGATTTATGGTGTGTGAAGTTGGTGTTGTTTTGTTGTTGCTGCTGCTGTTGTTGTTGCACCTTTTTGTTTGTTGTTGTGTTTTGGTTTTTGCGTTTGTGTTTTTGTTGCAACGTTTGCGTTTTGTTTTTGCTTTTTGTCATTGCTAATTGTGTACAAATATGGACAAAAGCAACGACACGCTGGACAAGAAGCCTTTCCAAATGGCCAATAAGTGGGCAGAGCCACATAGTTACTCTTAGCCATAGACATGGCCATAGACATTGGTTATAGCCGTGGCAATAGTCATAGCGGAAAGTTGCCGAACAAGCGATTTAAAATGCCTGTGTAAAATAATTTATGCATTTCTTTTGTCTACTAAGCGGCAACAAATGGCAGCAGGTAGGGCGTTTGAATAGTTTCTATATATACATTGTATGTAGTTGGGCAGATATGCATTTATACCCTGTAAAGGGTCAACATTGTTATTGTAGAAACTTAAATTATAAAGGCTAAGATGGTTAGGGCACGTTCTTAAAATGAGCGATTCCTGCTCGAAGAAACTGATACTAGAATAAAAACCAACTTGGACCTGAAAGAAGGGACGTTCCCGAAAAGGACTTATCGATTGCATAAAAGATGGCATCGGTATAAGAAATTGGAAGGACCTTGCACAAGATCGAGATGAATGCAGGAAGATTATAGAGAAAGCCAAAACCCACCCCGGGTCGTAGAGCTGTAAAAAGAATAATGAAATAATATATATCAATTCTATCTTCGAAATAGATATTCTAGAGCCATCAAACCTCAGTTGTACAAGCGAAGAAAGCAATGAAAGTTTTCGATCGGGATTGATTCGTGATCGTCTATAAGCACTCGTCTATCTCGGAGATCACAAGCGCTACAAATATTTTGTATTGGCAATAGCTAGATCTCTGGAGAAGTAACTGCACCCTTACCCCTCGACCACTTTTAAGTTGCTTTGATAAGTTCTACGTAACTTGCTGCAGAATAAAGTCTTTATGGAGTTTCCTAAAGGGTATCCCAATGTCGAGCAACGCCTCTCCACTACCCATATTTTTTATTCCAAACTATGTGTAACTTGGGTGACTTCGTTGGGACTACTAGCTTTGACAGCTGCATGACAGTTGGCATAGAGTTTATGCTAAACAACTTGTTATTGGCATATGGAATTAATTGCATTGACTTTAACCCGTTGATGCACACGGAATCTCACGGCAATTGAGGTGACATTTATTCTTTATGGTCATAATATAGCAGTAAAGGCTATAACTATTGGCATATCGTAAATCGTAAACCATATTTAAATATAAGCAGTGCTTTTATTAAGCATCCGCCTTCAAAAGCTATAAGTCAATGAAGTGCAATTAGCAGCAAGTTGAAATATGATAACTTTATCCAAGCAGGGGTGGATAGAGAAAAAATAGTCCAGGGGATTAAAATTTCATTGAGAATGTTCTAAACAGATCTTACATATTCCAAGGGTTGAGGCGGATACAGAAAGATTTCCATGGGATCCGAATTTCATGGAATATGTTCTAAAAATTTTTTTTATATATTAGCTTCTTATCATAAGAAGCTTACTCCTAGTTCCGCCTATGTTGTTCAACTCGAGAGATCTTCTTAATTTATATATTTTAAAATTTCGGTCATAAGAAGCTTCCTCCTTATTCCGCCTTTATTATTCAACTCAAGGAATTTTCTTAGTTTTTGACGCAGTAGATCTCAGAATATATCAACGTCCAAGGCAAGAACCGAATCCTCCTAAAAAGCATCTTATTTGCTCACATTCTGCTCTATTACCGACCACTTCCCATTAACAGCTTCTTATGCCCATTCTCGTTAAAAGATCTATACAAAATATCCTCAGAGCTATCGTTTGCACTTCATATCGTTTGCTGCCGTTTTTCTTTATAGAATTCTTAACAAACTTTTAAGACTCATAACGACCCTCGCCTGACAAACTTCTGTCTAATATAGCCAACATTGCCAACTGACTGGGCTAACTGACTAACTGACGGACTTAGTGACTAACTGAACAGAGCCGGCTAGGCTAGTAAGTTGAATCGTTTTGGTGGTTTCTTGGTTTCTTGGCCTGGTGCTTGGTGAGCGGTAATTGCAGCGTGTTAATTCAAACAAATGTCGGGGATTGCACATTTAATGTGAAAATGAAGAAACATTGCGCATAGTTGCTTTTGGCTGTTGGGCTGCCCGGGTTGCCGCTGTTGCTGCCGCCAGCTAGTTTAGTTGCTGCCAGCAGTTAAGAGTTGCCGCCTGGCCGTGGCCAACAAGCGACGAGTGAGGAGCATCCCAGCTGGCCTACGGCGAGCGACGAGTTAGGTGGAGCGAGTGAAATAAATGATCCCAGCTTCATGTTTAATTTATTTGAAAGTTAACACACATATAACAACTACAACAAGCCCATGAAGATGATGATGATGATGAAGAAGCAGAGGAAGAAGAAGAAGAGTCCGCGCAGCACGCCGACAGTGACTGTAAAACAGTTAAACAATATACAAGTACAAGCTACAGCAGGGACGTAGTCAGGAGGAGGAACTGGAGTTGCCAAAAAACGAAATGCGTGAAGGTGACGTTTAATAGTAATAATTTTGTTGGGCAGCTGCAAAGAGACCCTAAGGAGCTATTACGCATCCGTATATTGGCTCAACCAGCCTAAGTCCCCATATGGATTCCATGTTGGCCAAAGGGGGATATTCATTTATTGGTAAGAGAGCATGAAACTCTGCAATTTTGTATTGTTAAGTTTTTTTTTTCAATTTCCCACATATTACTCAGGCGCTTTCATGGTCTATCCTGAAATAAAACCAGCCCAACGGAACTCTTTCTAAATGGTGTATTTTCATGACCCTTTCCAAGTCAAAGAAAGCGAAAAGTAGCTTTTCCTGCCTTATGTTAGTTCCACCGCGTTAATACAGTTTGTCTTTTGTTTAGATCTCTCCTCTTCTGGAGTTTTATAGAAGAGTTAGCGTCGCAACAAAATAATGAAGTCTTCAAAAAAGTGAAATCTTTGATGTTTAATTTCAATGCCTGCTTAACATTTTTATAAAGTATTGACCAAGATGACTTATTTCAAAAACCCTCAAGACCATTTTTCATTTTTCCAATTTGCCAATTGCATTAGCTTTGAAAAATTTTACCCAAACATTGCGCCTTCTGATTATTACTTGATCGGCTCGATGGCACATCGTCTAAATGATCTGCAGTTCCACTCACAAGAAGACATCACAAAATGGATCGATTTGTCGAGAGTTTTAAAAAACAAATAATTCCACTGTCAAGGTTTTAGAGATCTGCTAGAAAGATGGGGAAAAGTTGTAGCTTGCGAAGGGTAATATTCTAAATTATTTTTTCACAAAAAAGAACAGCGGGAACTTAGTTATGTATCTAATATAAAAATAATATGGACAGATTTTGATGATATAAAATTTGTTAATTTCGTCTATGTCATGGGAAACAGTTTAACTATGAAAATATCGTGAAAATGCACAATAAAAGAAGTAAGCCGCGAAATGATCTTACAGAGGGAAGACTCCCGAATCGACATAAGTCGAGACACTTCCTCTGCGTTACAATTAGCCGCATCTTTTAGTAAAATTTTAGCTCCATAGAGCTTATAGTACTATATATACTTCATAATCTAGCAGTCAATATATAATCTTCTGCTTAAACCTCCATCTGACAAACCGGTCTAGCCAAACATTTTTAATTTTCGACGTTAATTTAACATATTTTTACCTAACATAGAAACTTGAGCTGCCAGGTACCTTCCTAAAATTCTATTGGCTATTGATACATATATCTCTGTGACAATTATAAAAAGTCCTCACGACGCCCAAGGACGAAAAAGGATGGCAAAATTCTGACCGATAAATGGCGGCTGGCTGGACCCGATACATTTGTCAGATGGTGGCTTATGAGGGTTCGCTTCATGAAACGCCCAAAAAAATGTTATTTACCAAGTTTTCATTTGCCAAGAATGAAACATCTTTTATTTTTCACATTTATTTAAAGATACTTCTGAACAATATTTTGATAAAAGCGATGTGAATATTTACCAAAACAGAGTCGTTATTCCTGGCGGACTGGAATGGCTTTGGAAAATTTAAGCCTTTGGTTCATTTCGAATGGTTGTTCATTTCAAAATTCAAATTTATTTATTTGAGTTTAATCGCTTTAAAACCGCGTTTTAAAAACATGGTATTGGGAAAACGCGCTTTGATAAGGCAGTGCACCAGACTATCATCCCAGAGGTTGCAGGTTCCGAGGCCCACGTTAAGCATGGTCCTGCACTCTTTCCACTTTTCCAATTTCCCTCATTTTCTCTGTATATTCTATATCCTTATTCCCTTTGTCGGTATCATAAAGGGTCTGTTATGGCCTAAATGAGTTGGGACGCTACCAACTGCCTACCTACCTAAGCTATATTATCTTCAGAAATATTTAAAATGTCGATCTACAATTTTACACGCACATTCTTGGATAATTTTTCTATCGACTAATCCCACAAAAAAAGAGAATTTTAGCAGGTTTTTTTATGAGGAAACTCCCTTGAGCATAACAAAATTTCATATCATGTTGTTTTGACATTATCTTAAAATTAAATTGAAACTTTACATGTATTTTAATTAATATCGTCAAAACAATGGATTAAAACCTAAAAGCTTCACTGCTCAGTATGCCCTTACAGAGTCACAAAAAATTCAGAATTATTTCGATAAGCAAATTCCTTAAAAAAAAGCTCCAAAGATAATAATACATAAGCTGCTGTTAAGCTGCAAGATCTTTATAGGTGTTCTATTTATCGCCGACTATTGACATTAGCAAAGTCTTTCAAATAGTCCCAAAGACGAAATTGCAAAGGTGTTAAGCCGGTAAATTTTTTGTAGCCATCTATATATTACCTCAGAGCGAAGTTAGGCATTTGGTACAACTCGATAGCTAGATTCTTTATTTGACTAAGAGTTTATTTTGAACATTAATGCTCCACGTTAGTGTAAGCTAACAACATAATTTTAACGCCATATGGAGTTGTGTTCCCAATCATAGCTACTAGAGTCTTGCGAACAGATTTTTATTGAATCTTCTGAAGCTGAGTTCGCCATAATACCGATAAGAACATCAACAGAAAGTTTATTTATAAAAAAAATTTAAGACAGAATTCACAATAATTAAAAAAGTAAAACTTGATATTTGTGGGCCCCTTTTAAAATTTACGCTGCTGCCGTCCCTGGAGCTGGAGAGATGCAGAGGCAAACGAGCGTGCGAGTGCCGGAGACGAGCGACGAGTGTCGGACGACGAGCAACGAGCGACGAGCAACATTAATGCGTCGTAATCACACTAAGCAGACATTAAATGCGTTTTCGCTGTTTGAGCACACACACACACTGATAGACACACACGCAGAGATACTCGCACAGATACACACGCACACACACGCGCATGCGCAGCGTAGTCAGCCAGGCGAGGAGCATCGTAAATGCTATTAAACTAAAACAACTACAACTACAACAACAAGTAGTACAAGCAGCAGGCGAACGCGCCTAAATGATTGATAAAATAATTGCTTGCACGTGATGCACACTTATAGTCATCCGACGAGTAGGAAACTCTTGAGCACACACACACTCGCTTGGAGTTGGAAAAGAGAAAGGCCTGGCGGCGGCTCCACCTAGACGCAATGCGTTGCCAAGTTGTTGCAACATTGTCAACTAAATGCAACTGCAACTGCAGCACATAAACTTAATCAATCAGCCTTTAAATACAGCATACAAATACAAAGCACCCTTCCCTCTCGACGACTTAGAAGCACGATTAGAAATAAAACTTGGCCAAAAAAACAAAAGCAACCCACAACAAAAATCTAACGAATTATAACGTGGGAACTAAACATAAAAAAAAATAAAAATGGCAGCACAAATTGCCGCAGTTAACGGTTCCTGTTTCATCGCAAATTTGGTTGAACCGAACAGCAACAACAACAACAACTAGAAAGAAACCGAAAGACAAGCTGAATGAAGCTTCCAATTCGCAAAAAAAAAAAAAAAAAAGGCCCAAGCGAACGACGACGACGAACCACCACCACCAGCACCACCACCAGAAGACGACAAGTGGCCCCCCGCACCGCACCACACGGCATCACACGGGGCAACATACCACACCGCACCGCCCACTCGTGCGCCACATTATTTCATGCAAAATCATGCCATGGGAACCACGCCGTGGACCATGGACCCAGGGACTCCACGACAGACAGACGGTCGCGACGACGCTTAGCCAGCCCAAAAACAGCAGTCTAGAACTATTACACCAGGCTCTTTGAATCTCTGGCAATCTCTGGCTGCTTGCTTGGCTGCCTGTTTACTGGGCTGGCTGCTTGGTTGTTGCTTGGAGGTTGGCGGTTGGTTGACTGCAACTAATGCACAATCATCGCAGATTATTTCATTTAATGTCAATACAAAAACAGCAAGGAGGCTGCTGTGGCAGCCACAGCGACACAAAGCCATAGCTGGCTGCAGCCAAGTACAGCTCATCGGCCTCCTCCTCCTGCTGCTTCTAATCGTCGTCGCTGAGAAGCTGGAGAGCAGTCTAAGCTGCCACAACTGTGTCGTAGTTGTCTTTTGGCATCCTGGCGTGCATTGAAAGCTGAAAGTTTGACACTCCAATTCTCAATGCCGCTGGCCAAACAAACAAATTGTGGTGCAGTTATGGCCAGTCGAAGCGGCGGAGGAGGAGGCTGCTCTGCTCTTGACAGGCCTTTAGTGTTGTGCAAACGAGTTTCAACTGCTGTTGACTGCCTCCTCTACACAGACTACACAGCACTAACTCCAAGGGCCAAACTGCTTTAGACGACGATAGATAGTCCTAAAAAAGTACAACATTGCTCATACGCTCCGTTTGACCTTGTAAAATGCACCAAAAAAAAATCGACAAAAAAACAATAACTTTTTTGTCTTTCGATTTTCGGCACATTTTATTTATGGCTTCGTGTTGTGATATTTATTTGTGCTTGTCTTGATGGCTTTGTCGATCCCATCAGTCATGCGCTTTTGCCATTGAAGTGTGCAATCAATTTTATGCCTGACAAGATTTGCATACTACTATTTTTCCATGGGATTAACAATGAAATAAAGTAATCACTCTTACCACAGCAGGGGGGGAGTGGCATGCAGCAAGCCGGCAAGCGACAAAAGCCAAATGCCAAGACAAAAGATTTGCCACAAAAAATTTGCTGTAATTGACTTAAAGGAAATGCCCAGAGTGCCGCTAAAGCTTGTGGGGTTGATAATCCGGGAGTAAATAAACTAATCCATTGAACATAGTCGCTGGCTGTAATTGGAAATTTTAGTGTTGAAGAAAAGATGGGAAAACTGTTTGAATTTCGATATAATTGGATACAAAATAGGTGGAAACGATGCAGCAGACTCTCCCGCATCCTTGACATCATTGTAGCTGCAAAAGTATTGCAGAAATCTTTTCATGCTTTACATAAGTCCTTGATAAACTGGGATAGGGGCTTAAGAATCAATGAACTCCCCTGCTGGTCATCTGCAGACCTAAATGTGTCTGGCCTTCAGCGATTTGGGGATAACTTTGAGTGAGTAGGAGAGATTATTTGCCAAGATTATTTGTCAGAAAAAAAAACCCTTGAAGCTCAAAGAAACAATGATCCATCCATGCTGAAATATATAACAACCTAAAAAGGGTTGACGAAAGCAGAGGATAGGATGGCTGGGGCATGTGCATCGAATGTAGGAGAGAGTATAGAGACCCACTTGGCGCTCAACCTCGTGGTAGACCGAAGCAGCGATGGTTTGACGTTGTTCAAAAGAATGTAGATGAGCTGGGCATCCACGAGCGGAAAAATAAAGCAGAAAATACGGAAGAATGGAGGCAAGCGATCTGTATCACCTAAACCCACATCGCGTTCGTCGCGCCATAGAAAAAGGATTGAATAATCCATAGCATTCAGGCAAACTAACCATTGCTGCATCTCTTAAGGATGAAGTAAAAAAGAGCACAAGTCCACCAGAGTACCCGAAAACTTAACCTTTATTATACTTTTCCCGACTACCGAGGGTTAAGGCATCGAATGCATAATTTGCACGAAGGGAGTGAGGATAGCTAGCATAAAGACTTCTAGCTCTTAAACACGTATCCTCGCTCATAGTTGCAATTTCTATGGAGAAAGTGATATGGAAATAAATGAAGTAAGCCAGGGAAGAGAAGGGTTAGGTTAAGAAGCTTATGACGTCTATCACAGTCTATGGGAGCTGTCTTGAAGTAAGATTATACCTATCACAGGCTTCTCCACCACAGATATGTGAAGACATCTCAAGTATCAATCTATACAATAAAGTGAGTGTAAAGACGGGCCAGTTCACAGAAGAGAATAGTTTAACAAAACATGAAGTCTAGAAAATGGTCACAAGACACGGCTTCCGTGATAAGTCTTCAGAACATCGCAGGCTCATATTACGTTCTTCTTCTCTTATGTGAGGCGTATCTATACCCCAGTCACTATACTACTTCAGTGACTCAATATGTTATCCTTCAAGATATAGACCATAAATGATAGAACCTCTAGGAGGACACCTTTCCCAAGTCATTATATTATTTCAGTGATTCAATAGTTCGTCCCTCAAATCATCACCAGATAGACCACAAAAGTTGAATCCTCTTTAAGGGCTCCTTTACAAAGTGGTTAGTTGGAGTACGTTCCGATGTTCCCGACTAGGCCAATCGAAAAGACGGTTGGGGCTTCCTACTTGATCCTATTGGTACAATGCAAATATCGGTCCTAAACCTTCTTATGCTGCCCCCTTACAACAATACCTTATATATTTTCAAATTATCTCAAAACTAATAAGTAGTCCTATTATAATTTTGGCGAAATTTCCAAAAATATTTTACCGAGACTCTTAACAATATCCAAAAATAAGTTTTTATATTAATTTTATCATCTTTCTTTGACAGCTATGACTCATCAATCAGACTTACGATGTTCGAAGCAAAAGAAAAAAGAATTCGCAAATGATTTGGCAAAAAATTTGCTTGAATTTTTAAAAGAAAACTTTTAAATCATGCGAAGATAAGGTTTGAAGGTGTCTTCTTTGGCTACCGACATAACTACTGCTGATATCATTAGGTTTAATATATGGAATTTCTTCACACTTTATATGGATGTATCTTCAACTCATTAGCATCTTATATAAAAATCATAGTTTGAATGATAATTTAATGGCTACATTTCTATTCTTCTCGAGTTTGGATAATCTTACTCATTTGATTATTAAATTTAAGCATAATGTATGGGTCATTGGACCAAACTAATCTCTGGATAACAAGTATTTTTAGTGATGACGCCTGAACAAAAGATCTTCATTGGCAACGACTGGCTGTCACATAAAGTCTGATAAGGGTTTATCATATTTAAATATATAATCATCTTTAAGACTGTTGCCATATTGATCCAAAATGTTATCATCTTGCAATAATCTTTCATTTCTTCTTTAAACTGCTTTAAAATCTCAATTAAAACCAAAGATCTGCATATTGCTTAACCCCGAACAGACGCAGCTAATATATCAACTCTTCCAGCCCAAAACTAACTACTTTTGGTTAAACATTATAGCCCATTATAGCCACAATCTAACTCTATTACCTATTTTGCCGTCATCAATGACGTGTAATTAATACCCTTACCATTTATAAACCCAAAACTCTCACATTTTCTATAAATAAAATCAAGATTTATCACCTCGTTAAACTCTAATTGAATCATTGTTAAACTGGGCATTATTTTTACAGATTGTTTGCCTTTCCATATCTCTTGGCTTGCTGTCTGCCAGCTGCAACTACAACAACAACTAAAACCGAGGCAACAACTACAAAAACTTGAAGGTCCAATGTGACCGACTACGAAATACTTGTTCCTCAGAGATTTTGGTAATTATTAGTAAATAATTTTTTTTTTTTTAATTTATTTTAAACAGATCGTAGCTTTGTTTTAGATGTTCCACTGACTTATAATTAAAGGTAGTAATCTGTGGAATGCTCTATCAGATGATTTTAGCTGAACAAGTTCAATCGTTCTTTTTTTCAGTGAACGAAGTCGTTCTTTCGGTTTTACTTTCTTAATCATACTACTTACATATATATTGAAAAAAACTAAATTGAAATTATATTTAATTGTCTAAAAAAAAACATGGTTTATTTTTTGAATAATATAAGAAGGACCAACAGTAGAAGAATAATATAAAAACCACCAACAGTAGAAGAATAATATAAGAACGACCAAGAACAAGTCCCTTAAAAAGAACGATGTTGTTGAACTTATTCAGTTCGTTCTCTTAAGTGAATAGTTCTTTTTTGTTCGTCCGTTCATGAAAGACCCAACACTAATAAGTAACTCATTAAGGGTACCTTCTATACAAGATAATACTAAAATATGAAAAAAGCTGTATCTGAGGCTTGTGCAAATAAATTTGAAAAAAAAATGGAGACACTATTCGGAATAAAGGTCTTTCTATACAAGTAAGGCGGAGTAGTATCGAAACGGGTTACTAGCTATGAAACCTTTATTTAATAAAATCGAGAAACGAATATCCAATATTGAAAAAAAAAAATTTGGAACATCACTAGTCATGGCTCTGATGCTTGTAAGCCCAAATTTTGTCACAAAAGAATGAGGTTCCTTAAAACCAATTCTTTACAAAAATTGATATAGTCCAAAACGGCTTATCTAAATAAAATATGATATTTCAAAAGATTCCAAGCTTCCATTTTCAGATTTCAATTATCTTCATTTTGTAGTCAAAATTTTAATAGAGGTAACCCAACGACCCCAAGAAGAAGAATTACTGCTAAAACGGAACAAAATCGAATCATTTCTGAAGCGAATGGTTACGGGTGATGAAAAGTGGATTACGTACGAAAATAATGTGCGTAAAAGATTATGCTTGAAGCAAGATGAAACTTCGGCAACGGTAGCAAAGCCAGGATGGACACCAAGATAAGTAATCCTGTGAATCTGGTGGGATTCGGAAAGGAATTGTTCATTAGCTTCTTGAACCTGGTCAAATGATTGATTCTGTTCTCTACTTCTACTTGCATCTCTGAGAAGTTTTGATACGGTCATCCAATCACGAAATAGAATAGACTTCATATGAGACCAAAATTTGTCAAAATGCTTTATAATTTGAGACGAAAAAAAACTTTCGGGAATTTCGAAATTTACACGCGAGAAGTCGTGGGATCATAAAAAAAATTCCGCCTATCTCGCACATTTACCAAATTTTTACATTTAATGTTTAGAATACTACATTTCTGTGAAGCTCTTAACGGAAGCTTTCTACTATAGATGGAATTTCAGAATTTCAACACGGATGATCAGTTCACGAAAATAGAATGAACTCCCTAATATGCTGCAAAAAGTTAACCAAAACGTTTTGAAAATTGGAGATTAAAAAAAAATATTTCGCGGAATCTCGTATTTACTTGCGCGAACGCGGGATTACAGACCAAATTCGGGTCTATCTCTCGACATTTTCCAAATTTTTTCATCTTACAGATATTTTGTAGAATCCGCGAAAAATGCAAATCCAAATCTAATTTTTACCCTCCAGCCTCACTTCTTCTTTTCAACATTGCTTCCAAGCCCTTACTAGCAATTTCGAGTAGTCTGTTCCCATTATTCCGGATTCTGGACTGTGTAGCATTGAAGCTATCGCTGTTACAAACGTTGGCAATAACTTCATATACTCTATTTTTAGTTCATTTATAACAGTTAGAGAAAAACAACAGCAGCTAACTGAGAGTAAAACACTTTGTAAGCAAGCAAAACGAAAATATCTCAAAATCATTTAAATTAATTTGTTGTCACTTGTTTGTTGAAATAATCTTGGTAAACAAAACAAACAAACAAAACTTGGCCAAGTGGGTGGCAACAAGTTGGCAGCAGCCACAGCAGCCACAGCAGTAACAACAGCCCGGCAGCAGTTACCACCAAGCCAACAACAACAACAACACATGGCCAGTCGGCAGTTAGTTGTTGTTGTTGTGGTTGTTGGTGTTACCACTCTTGTTACTGTTGTTGTTGTTGTTGTAAGTATCTGTATCTGTTTGGCTGTGGCAAGTCGAGTAAGTGCCCAACCCAAATTGTTCACCTGTCAAATCAGCGCGCTGCGATCTTTTATTGGCCATACAACGCCACCAACAACAACAACAATTGTTGGCCACAGTTTGTTTTTCTCAATGTTTTGTTGTTGTTGTTTTTTTTTCTCAATTTTTGCAAGAGCAGCACTTCAAGATTTATTTAAACGTTAGACAGAGTGTGCACCTATTTTAAAAAGCGACTCCAAACAACGTTTGGCGTTTCGGCCAAGTTGTGGTCTGGGCCGGCTGCTGCTGCTGCCGCCGCGGTGGCTCGTAAAGACTTAATTAAGTGTTTTGGCCAGCTCGGAAACCGCCGCTCCCATTCCCGCTCTCTCTCTCGCTCTAGCCAACA
The DNA here is from genome assembly GCA_037043745.1 of Chymomyza amoena. Lineage (NCBI taxonomy): Eukaryota > Metazoa > Arthropoda > Insecta > Diptera > Drosophilidae > Chymomyza > Chymomyza amoena. Next base: position 16,620 of record JBAMAX010001633.1, read on the forward strand.
TATAGCGCTCTCGCTCCAACCAGCAGCCGGACTGCCTCCGTTTTGGTTGCAGCGGCAAACATTAAATTTATGCCGCTAATTTGGCAGCGTTAACTCAATTTGTGACCACAAAGTGCACAATTTGTCGTAAGTTTTGATTGCCTTTGGCTCAGAGTGGCTCTCTGTCTGGCTTAAATATATACGAGTATATGTATGTGGTCTACAATGTGTGTTTAGTCGGGGCTTGACTGCTCTGCAGTATTTGCTTTTGGATTGGCTGCGCTCCACAAGAGTTGGGCACGGCTACGCCCCAATGTGGTGCAGTGTTCAGTGTTCACGATGCTTTTGTCTTCGGCTTTGTTTATTGTCTAATTATAGCGTGAACAACGCGCTCGAAGCTGAGTAGCTCTTAGCTCCGAGGAGACCCCTTTTTGGACCCCGACCGATCCAACTCACATGCTGCAGCAATTGCAAATCAGCTCAGCCAAGCCATCATCATCAACATCAAGACGCAGCCAGCGTGGCACCCATGCTGGGAGCAACTAACTAAGGCACATACCTACACAAACCGACACAGATATGGTAGGGACGGTGTGGTACAGTGGTCACTATGGCAAGCTGACGCGCATTACATAATCAAATTATTGATAGTTTTGGTACACGTTAACATCGTGGTGCAGGCAGCGATCGAAAGTTTCATCAAGCTGAGCGTAAAAGAGTTCCTTGATCACATAGTCCTTCAAAATCTCAGACCTTGAGAAATATTTTGTTCGCTGTACATATTAGTTCATTACTCACGGAAGATTGTAGTGATTTAGGGGAGACTACATGGAGGTCCTGCGACAACTTGACTATGATAAGTGTAAAGATCGTACTGCCATTTTGGTTTTAGGCTTTTTGGATGGTCCTTAATACATTAAGCAAGAGAGTAGAGTTTGTAGAGTACACTTATATTGATCAAATTTCTGTCAGTGCTGGGGGAACTCTAAAAAATGGTGACGATTTTTGATTACGATATTTTTAAAAAGAACACAATGAATTTCGTAGAAGAAATATTATATACTCAACCGATTTTGATCAAATTTTGTAGAGTTCTTGGAAACTTGTCAACTTTCGCTGCGCTATCTTTATAAACAAATGAAATAAAAAAATATAGTAAACAGATTTTCACAAAATTCATTACAGTGCTTGAGTGTTATGAAAAAATAAAATACTCGTAAATTTTTCCAGCTAAAGTTAAAGAATTTTGCCTGAATACGGATTGTGGCGATTCGGTCGTTCAATGTGGTGAACTGAACGATTTGACTTGACTTCACGCTTCGGCTCATGGCAACTGTAGTAGATATCACAGGACTTACGCTTAGCCCTGCCCAATCCATTAAATTTCTCAAGGATATCTGCCAGCTGGATAGAGGCCCCTGTCCTGTAGAGTATTCTTTCACTCCAGGTGCCTAGTCCACGAAATGTTTGCTGAGAGTGAATTATCACGCTTTATTTTAGGAGATCATTTTTATATTTTATTCTATTAACGACCTATAAACGATCCCCTGAACAGCGTCTGCCAAGTGATCTATTTAGAAGCGCCCAAAATATGTTTCTCCCCAGCGAGTGCTCACTGTGCCGCCGAGTGAGGAGCATTTTCAGGCTCAGTTGTGCTGCTATGCTGCGCTTTATCAGCGCTTACAAATCTATGCTGCAGCGCATCGAAAGCGTCTCAGTCGACGTCTGCGTCGACGTCGCTGCACACAATTGACTCTTGGTCTTGGTCTTGGTTTCGGTGTGTTTTGGGCCTGCGGTGCGGCAATCGCTATAAAAAGATTTTCCCATAGTTTGCTGCTTCATATTTTAAACTGATAATGGATTTGCTTTAGTTTTTCTGTTTTTTTTTTTTTGTTTGTACCTCCTTTGTCCCTCTTTAGTCAAGTTTATGTGCAAAAGTGTGAAGTGCCTGAAATGTGGTTCAACTTAGTATGCATATATGTATGTATTATATCTATATATATATAGCATACACCTATGATGTGTTGTATATAAAAGTGCCCGACCGTGCCTTATAAGGCCTACGCGTAACGGACTAAGCACGCACTACGTCGACCCAATCCATGGGAGAGGGAACAGCCGCTGCGGTGTCCAATGGACTCAGTATGTCTCTATAGAGGCTGTTTGTCCCCCTTCGTCCGTCCCTCCGTCCGTCTGTCCCTCTGTCTGCTTAGATGTCTAGATGGCTGACTAACTGGCTCATAAATCTCAGCAATTAATTTTTTTGCAAGTGTTGTTGGTGTTGTTTGCTTTTTTTCGTCGTGTTTGTTGTTGCTGTTGCTAGTTGTTGTTGTTGTTGTTTGTTGCAATGAGCAAAGTGACAACTGTCAGCAAGTTGAATGAATAAATTTGTGCAGATTTGTTTTTACATAGCTTTGCGTAATGGCCAAACATTTGTACACAGTACATTAAGAGATACAGAAACAGATACATATAGGCTATATATATCTTTTTGGATCGTAAAATATAATTTAGGGAGTCATAAAAAGTTTAACTTCCAATTAAACATATGCATTAAATATGTGCATGCGTTTTGCATGCAGTTTTTGAAAGTTTCAGAAAATTTTAGATATTCGTAATGAGAGCCACAACTGAAATACGCCATTGAGTTTATGGATGGTAATAATTACTGTCCAAATATTTTACAAGTCAATTATAAAACAGAGAATAAAAATCGGGTTTACGTAAACGATAAATAATAAAAATACTTAAATGCACTGGCAGTACAAAAATTCCAAATAGTTTTAAATTATACCAAGAAGTTTAGAAAGTTGAACAAAACTATTTGCGCAGAATGTAAAGATGACTTTTCCGGAGATTGTTTGATTTACAATGAGGTATCCCGCTGAGATACGCACAGAAAGCTACATTAATAAGAATTGGGAGCGTAGGGGATAGCTTTAGCCTCACCAAGAAAGATACTGCAGATCTAGCAAAGGACCAAGGAATGAAATCCTAGCTGAGTACAGGTTCAATCAAAACTTTCATACTAAACGCAGCACAAAAGTGGCTTGGATCTCTCTTGCGACAGTTCACCCTATGAAACCATATACAATAAAGTGGTACACAGACGGATCACTCACTGATCAAGGAAGCGGCCTGAGGGTTAGTAGGAGCCAGGATCCAAATATTACGAACCTCTAGGCTAGTAGCAGCCAGGACCAAATATTACGAACCTCTAGGCAGACACAACAGCATTCCAACTGAAGTCTGTGCTATTGGAAGAAGGGCAGAATTCAATTTGCACAAGAACTACCATTACAGGGATGTCTCCACCCTGACTCACAAACAAACATTGATAAAAGTATTAAACAGAACCAAAATCCCCTCAAGGCTAGTCAAAGAAGTGAGAACGTCACTGGATAAATTAGGATCTAGGAATAAGCTCACGATTAGATGGGTTCCAGGACATAACAACATTCCTGGAAATGAGCTGGCAGATAAACTTGCAAGGACCGGTGCAGCAACACCGCTCATCGGTCCTGAACCACACTGTGGGATTGGTAACCATGTGGTACGGGACCTACTGATAATAGAGGAAAGTAACAAACGACTGCATCATTGGGCACTGATACCAGGGCTTTAACAGTCAAAAACCCTCCTTTCTAACTACAACCGTAAGAGGTTCAAAGTCATGGTAGCTCACGGGAAGAACACCGTGAGAGTCCTGACGGGCCTTTTGACGGTACATTGTAGGCTCCGCAGCCACTTGGCATATTGTATAGTGTACTATGTCGCATCTGTAGCATGGAGGAAGAAACTTCTTCGCATGTATTATTTGAATGTATGGCACCCGCCGGTAAAAGAAACAAGCTTCTGGGGATGTACGTTCTCCCACCGGAGATCGTTGTTACCCCAAGCTCAAATAAGATACTAGAATACATGCAGGCCATAGGACTTTTGGGTGAGCTCTGATCCATGAAGGGGGTACAATAGTTCCACTTGGGTCGCAGTACATTACTACACCCAATAATAATGGTATAAGAGTAATTTCCATTGAAGAAAACTTGGAAGGCTCTACAAGATTGTAGGATACTATTAGACGTGGCACTCTCTGCCCGGTACGTTCACCGAACCATAATTCTAACTTATATTATGATTACATTAATAATGTTGGTGTTGTGAAAGCGCCATCTAGCGGTTATAATAAACACAAAAATAAATGATGACCAGGACGATCACGAAGCGAAAATTGACTCACCAATATTGAGATCTTATTATTGAGATACTTATTATTCTTCAGCAGGCAAGATCATAATTTTTTTGTTCATATCGGGGTCATATAATATAGCTCCCATAGGTGTGTTTCAGTAGACCCAAAAAAAATCAATAATTTAATGTGCACAATTCATTTGTTTATGAAGATTTCGCAATTAAATTTGGCATTCGAAATTTCTTTCTCTTTCCCAAGCACTGTACCTAACTTTTCAACATATCTACCAAATTTTAATATGAGTCTTTAAACTAATATGCATACCTAGTTTTTATAGCTTTAGCTTTTACATTTCGCAAACTGCTCACTCCTCTAATTTTTAGATTAATTACCCTACTCGTTAACAATGCTGACTTTTAGTATTTTACAACACTGTGTGACCAAACAAAAATTTACTAACGAAATAAAATTTTTTTGCTACCAAAGTCAAATATTTCTTTGCATACTCCCACAGCTATTATTTTTATTTTTAAGCGTTGACTTTTATATGCAAATTTCTAAATGTTTATAAGGAACTAAATATAATTGACTTTTATGGGGTCTATAAAACCAAAACAAAATGACCATATCAACAGTTAAGTTAAGTCAATTAGTTCTATATCGACATATATGTTATCTTAACAACAGCATTATCAATATTTAGTCTATTTAAAAGCAACTTTTATCCGAACTTTATGGCTCACAAATCTTACTCAAAACTAAGCTCCTTTTTTTTGCCTAATAAAAAACGAGACTTTTTATGAGCTGCACTCCGGTCAGAGATTTCCCATGTGCGGTCTTAAAATAAAATTCGGAGCTTAGCGGTTGTAGCTGTTATAACCAACTTTATTGCCGAAATTACGACCAGATATCGTTGATAGGACCATTTTAGTAACAAAATGGCAGACGATAAGATGCGATTAACTAAGTGGCATGGTGGCTTTTTGCTCAAAGTTTGCCTCAATTTTTTTTTTGGTAAAAAATGCTCATTTGGTTTGAATTCGAAAAAAAAGATTGAAATAATTTCAGGGAACTTGGGAAAACTAATAAAAAATATAGGCCTTAAGTTCTTTCTCAGTTACGCAAGCAGTTAAAGGAGGTTTTTTGCCATATTTCCTTCATAATGGTCTCAAGCAAATAAATCGGACTTAAGCGACAGAATTCCGGAAATCGAAAACGAATATATATAATATATTCCGATGGTTTTGAAACCACATGCTTTGTGCTTCCAAATTTTACCAAATCGAATATTTTATGTGAGCCTTTTTTCCCTCGAGAGTCATTCAAGAAGTTAACTTTTTTTTATGTTGATCTCACACTTTTCAACAATTATACGTATTTTCATGAATCCGAGATTTTCCCCAGGGCTCGGATATTCTCTCTACGGCCATGCCAACTATCTATAACACGTGTATAGTTTTACCAGTGTTGCCACATCAGGTCATAAAATTATACTTAATCATTATCACTACGATAATTGCTGATCATTATCCTTATATTAAAAGCTCATGTCGAGTTTACACTTCATATCTTACCGAAATCATTTCCTTAGTCACAAAAATGCAAATGCCAAAATAATATCAGTTTTTATGGTAGTCGCTTTTTTTTACTACTTCTTGCTGCCAATAAAATTGCAAAAATATTTTCACGAACGTGGGAAAAGCGCAACGTCATCTACACATATGTGTATGTGTGTGTGTGTGTGTGTGTGTGTGTATGCAACATTGTTAATGTGTCTGTGTGTGTGTTGTGGGTTATGTTGTAAGAGAAGCAGCTGAAATTCATGTCAAACTGCAAATTCAAACAGAATTCGTTCGAGTTGCATTCAACCAATTATTTTTATCGATTTGGTTTTTCCTCGATGTTTTTCTTTTACAATGTATGCGAGTGTATGTATGTGTGTGTGTGTGTTTTCTTGCCACGGCCAAGACGCGAACGCAGCAACAGACGCAGTTGCAAACGCGGCTTTTCATAATCAAATCTGCGGCAATTGAGCAAGTGACTGACTAAGTGAATAACTCTGAGTGAGTGAGTGTGTCTGAGCCAAGTTAATTGCTATGTTTAGACTTGGTTCACACTGTGACATTGAATGATTGGTAGAGCACAGATTTTCAGTGTTGCCCTAAGCAAAAAATTAATTTGATGTGAACATTATATAATGTTGTGACAACCTTCTGTTGTGCACTTATGTTCAATATTAAATAATTTATAATAATAATATTTAAATTGTAGAAGTTCGTAAATACAAAACATATAGACAGAAGTAAAAGAATTATTTTTTATTTTATTGTTAAAATATATTTTTGTTAACTGTTGTATCTCGATGTTTTTGTAATAGGTTGATTCTTAATAATCCCACTTATTATTAGAACGCTGCAGAATCTATTTTTCGGTCAGGAAGACATGATTCGTCTTCTTACAATTAGTTAGCTCCACAGAACGGTTGTTCAGGTTGTACCCAGAGAATACTTGACTCCAGAGTCGGAAATTTGTGAGCTGCTTGAATTGTTCAACAAAAGAATCATTTGTGGCGTCATCCCGAAGTAAATGGTGATCAGAAGTTTTCCGCATTAGTATGCACTTTTGTGCAACGGGTCCTATTTATTATTTATTACCAATAATTTCTTTTAAAATAAGGGACATTTTTGTATAAAGTACATTAATTAGTTCTCTGCATCAAATTAAGTATAGACTGCGGGCTTACTTAAGTAAAGTATGCCCAGAATTCTTTTTAATGTTACACAAGGTGTATGTCTGTCAGATCGAATCTCCCTAAAAAATAATGCGCTGGTTCAATTTCTTGTATGGAAGCTATATAAAATAGTGGACCAATTTTGATCAAATATGTGTTAGGTTGTATTTTGTTTGTTTGTAAGAGTTAGCCATTTGTGCGAAGTTTGATTAAAATTAGTTGACTATTTCATATAGCTGGCATAAAATAATTGAACCAAATGTCTGATCAGCAAAACACGTGAACTTTTATCATCATCATCAATAGTTAATAGAAAATCAGTCATATGTTCATATGAGCGAGAAAGGAAACTGTCACTGAAGAATCCCCTTTTTGACTTTCAATAAGAAGCAATTGAAGTGCCTATATGATTGGAACAGGTACAAATAGCTTTCATTACTCCACAGAGCACAAAGAAAGGACGAAATTACAAAGTATAGAAAATTCAGGTTATTGAATAATTTCAATCCTGAGGACATTCGATAAAGTATTTAAAAAATAATTCAAATTCACGTTAAAGTCAGGCGCGGGCACCTTTAGGATACCCTGTACCACTATATTGCATTTATGTCCGGCGTATTGCTTAAGAATTCGAAAATTGGATAAAATACCCTGCAGGTCAGTCGTTCAGGCCTGAAAAGTTCAGCGCTGAATTCAGGCAGTCAAGGTTCAGTGCTGAGAGCGCTGGGACATACAGTGACAAATGAATCGCATAGATTCGATGACTGGTACTGAAAATTCAGGCATGATTTCATCGACTATTTCGGGCCTAAACTGAACTGAAGGCATATTGTTATAAAGCAGTACAAACAGACAAATTTTGCACCGATGACGCTTTTTGAGCGATGCAAGGTATATAGATATAGTTAATCGATTTAGACCAGAATCTTTGTACAGCGATGGGCAACTTAATGGACTTTCATATATAAAAAATGGCGGACGTAAAGTCCGGGCGCGGACGACTTTAGGATACCCTGTACCACTAGCTTGTAATAAAGTCCGATTGTGCTTCACAAAAACTAAAAACAGAAGAATTTCTAAGCAAAAATTCATTTTTGACCGATCGTTCCTATGGGAGCTATATGATATAGTCAACCGATTTCAACAAAATTTGACACAGTGCTTAAATACCTTAAAAAATATATGAATGCCAAATTTATTTCAAATATCTTTACAAACAAATCAAAACACATCGAATTTTGTATAAAAATGGCGGACGTAGAAGTCGGGCGCGGACGACTTTAGGATACTCTGTACCTGACTAGCTTGTAATAAAGTCCGATTTCTTCACAAAAACTAAAAACAGAAGAATTTTTAAGCACAAATTTTTTGACACGATCGTTCCTATGGGAGCTATATGATATAGTCAACCGATTTCAATAATAATTTGACACGGTGCTTAAATGACCTTAAAAAAGATATGAACGCCAAAGTTATTATCAAATATCTTTACAAACAAACAAAACACATCGAATTTTGTATAAAACACGTGTTATTGGACCGATTGTCCTATGGGAGCTATATGATCTAGTCAAACCGATTTGAATTAAATTTGATACAGTGCTGTAGGAACTATAAAATACTCACGAATGTCAAATTTGGTCCCAATATCTTAACAAACAAACGAAACACAACAAATTTTGTTAAGAAATCGAAGTTTTGGAAGATCGGACCTATGGGAGCTATATGATATAGTCCACCGATTTTGTTCAAATTTGGCACATTGCTTAAGTGGTCTAAAAAATTTCCAAACGCCAAATCTGGTTAGGATATCTTTATTAAAAAACGAAATATAGCCAATTTTTCTTTAAAAAAGTTATTTTGGCCGATCGGTCCTATGGGAGCTATATGATATAGTCAACCGATTTTGATTAAATTTGGTGCAGTGATTGGGAACTATAAAAAACTTTCGATTGCCAAATTTCGTTACGATATCTTCATAAACAAACGAATTATTCATCTAAAACGCTTTTTTTTTTCGAGGTCGTCTCAAACACCCCCATGGGAGCTATATAATTTATCCCCGATATCAAAAAAATAAAATAAACTTGCCTCCTATGGAATAATATGGGATCTAATGTGAAAGTTTGGTAACTCTAGCTCTTACCATCTCTGAGATCTAGGCGTTCACACGGACGGACGGACGGACGGACGGACGGACGGACAGACGGACGGACGGACAGACGGACAGACGGACAGACGGACAGACGGACATGGGTATATCGACTTCTCTATTCACCCTGATCATATTTTAGGTAACTTTGGGGTGTCTCCGACGTCTCCTTCTATATGTTACATACATTTTCGGCTTGCACAAACTTAATATACCCTTGGACCATACGGTACAGGGTATAAAAAGCTATATGATATAGGCAACATACAAAAATATCCGAATGCCAAATTTGGTTCAAATATCTTCAAAAACAAACGAAATACAGCGAATTGTCTATTAAAAAAGTTTTTGCCCGATAGGTCCTTTTGGAGCTTTATGATATAGTCAACCGATCGGCCCTATAGGAATAGCTCCTATAGGATATAATTTTATCTGAGTTAGCAAACTACGAAAATTTCCGAATACATAATTTGGTTTCAATATCTCCAAAAACAAACTAAATACGAGTTTTGTATTAAACAAGTTTTTGACCGATAGGTTCTATGGGACCAATATGACATAGTCAACCGATTTTGATCAAATTAGGTACAGTGCTTGAGAACAATAAATAAGTTCTAGACGCCAAATTCGATATATTTATAAATAAATAAATTATACATCTAAAGCAATTGTCTTTTTTCGAGGTCCTATTATTAAGAAGTTGAAAAACTTTTGAAAAAGAATGTTCTATTAATTTTTTTTCTCCCCAAACTTAGTGGATTTCTTTGAGATCAAGACCATTTAGACCATTGATATCATGTTGCAGAGCTCTACCCTGACTCCGAGCCTATTACTCTTGCGGGGTAAGTTAATTAAAGGTGAACCGAAAAACATTTAGAAGTAATCTGTGACATATTTTTCCTGTGACATTTGAGCACTGTGGCCAATGCGTTGACACCATACGCGCAACTGGCGCAGTGTGAACCTAGCATAAACGACTGAGTCCACATATGACTGAGTGAATGAGCAACAAGAAGCGTGTGAGTAGCAAGTGGCAAGTGGCATCATTGCAACGCATGCGCCGCAGCAGCAGCCACAAACGATTGGCGATTGACAGGCGGCAGGCGCAAATGTGCGACTTGTTGTTAAAGTTGTTGTTTTTTTTCTACTCAAATTGAATGAAATGATTGAATGAATGGCTAAATGACTGAGTGCCTGATTGACGCTGGCAGCAGCAACAACCACAACAACCACAGCAGCAACAACAATAACAACAAGTGTTGTGTGTTTGTGTTGCAAATCCTTTCAATGCAACGCGCATAAATAGCCAAAGACAAGTAGCTGTTAAGACGCATGGAGCTTGTTGTGGTTGCAACCTCTGCCGCTGCCTCTGCCGACTCTGCTGCTGGTGGCTTGATTCATGATGCTGCTGGTGGTTAAGGCTATGTCTTTGGGCCCAATGTTTCGTTTTGTTGCGTTTTTGATCGCAATTTGACAATGCGAACAACAACAACTTGAGCTGCAACAACAACAACAACCTTAACAACAACAACCCGCGTCAGCGGCAACATGGACATGCACATGCATGTCATTTAACATTTTTTATGATTTTGAACATGCAAAGCTTTGGCTTGGTAAGTGCCCCAAAGCGGATTCATTGTTCAAGTAATCCCAGTTAGCCAAGTTGCTGTCGGAGGTTGTCCGGGTTGTTGTTGTTGTTGTTGTGTCTTAAATTGCTTCTAAGTTATGGCTGAATTTTATGGCTTAATTGAAATGGCCGCCTAATGAATGCAATGACTTAAGGAAGCATTTTGAGGCGACTTTAATGACAAACGTTTAGAACCTGGTTACAAAACAAGACATATTGGCCAAGTTTAATTATTACCAGGGCTCTAGAAATTCCATGTGATTTACTTGGCAGTCACGTTCATTACGCCGCCGCCGCCTCTGGACAAGCCCAAGTCTTCTGTCTGTCAGTCTGACTCTCTATTGCTCTATTGCATATTGCTTGGAACATAAATCTTTTACGATTGCAGTGTGTAGAAAAAATGACGCCCACAAAACGCAGCCGAAACGCAACCGCAGCAGCGGTGACGGCGACGGTGACACCCTCACAGAGCGCAACCGTTGTTGCCACTTGCCACCGCTGTTGCCACCGCCTGCCCCTCTCGGCTCACGTTTCCAATAAATTGAAAGCATGCTGCGTCATCAAAGTCATTAAACTGTCGACTGACTGGCTGGAAACTGTCTGCCTCCCCGCCCCTCCTCTCACATGCCGTTGACTGCTTGCTTGCGGAAGTTTTGCCAACTTGTTGTTGTTGTTGTTTTTTTGGGTGTGGATCTTGACTGAAACTGATATGCCTCGTATTTGTATCTGTATAGGAAAGAACGTCATCCATGTGGGAGGCAGCGCAATAGCAACAACAACAACTACAACTGGCCATGTGGAGGTGTAGAATGTGGCAAGCCAGCTAGCAACGGGCATTGGGCCAGGCCAACTGGCAGTCTGTCTGTCTGGCAGCCAAGTTATTTAGTCAGTCAGTCAGTCAGTTATTCACTCATTCAGTCAGTCAAATTGTGCGATTTGGAAGCTTCAAGTGATTTGATAGAAATAACCAAAAAGCCAAACCATGTTACCAAAGGTTACATACTCTTGCACTCTCTTGGAGTGATTGATTCTTAAGACGAGGGCGTTGTTGGGTCATATGCTACAGAGATCTCTTTTGGTAGAATTTTGAATCCCTTGCAAAAATTGCGGCCTAAATAGTGTTCCCAATATAGTTCTAAGCGAAAGATTGCGTTTAAGTCGAAATCTGGCCAACTGGCAATTGCTGTTGGTATAAAATGGATTTAACTTAACAAGAGTTAGCTGATAACGCGTTCGAAAAATTCAAGACGTAAAGTCATGTTTTGAAGGTTATTTTCAATCATGACTGTGCAAGCGTCTTTTGAACCTTGGACTGGGATTCAGAGATTCTAGAAATTATCTGATTGGCATAGTGGCACAGACAAAAATAAAGCAGAGAAAGTGGTAGATGGATCGGCCATACTCTTCGCAAAGATCCCTCAGAACTATGTTAGCAAGCGCTCGAATGGAATTCGCAAAGTAGCAGAAATAAAAGACGCCCTAGATTAACTTAGAAGCAGACACTCGATAAGGAACTTATGTCTACAGGGAATATCGTTTAAAAAAGGTAAAACTCATCACGAAAGATCATAGCTGATGGAAACGTTTTGTAGACGCACTATATCCCACTGGAGCATAAAAGGAACTGATAGAGAGAGAGTTTGTGGGGCACTAGTACAGTATACCAAGTCTCAAAAACGACGTCTACTGTAAAATGATATTTAGTTAATGTAACTTTTTGGGATTGTTAAGTCTAAGATCTAAACCGAGTTTTCGTATTTCTCGGTGCCGGGATGTGATACCAAACATTTCAAACACCAAAACCCATTGTCACTTTTGAACTTTGAGCGATCATTGTCAATGGTAGCCAATTTACCTTTGACTTTGAATTGAAAATTTTTTTAAAGATAGATTTATTGGCAATAATTTCGATCTTAAAATTATGACTTATCTTAGTAGGCATGGTACTACGCCCTCTCACAAAAATATGAAAATTCGGTTTTACGACTTAAAACAGCGTCCCAAGCCAAACCCTAAAACTATTATTACATCTTTCAAGTTGATCTATACCTAACCTCGAGGAAACCATTGGTATGTGGTTTTTTGGGGATATCGTTCAGCGAACGTAGAGAGGAAATCCATGACCCTTGGGGAGAAAATGGTTCGGCGTCTTTATTAAGCTTGATTCCTTGTGCTCTATAAGTATAACGTGTCCTTGAGGACAACATTCCGGGGCCAGGGAGGAACACCCATCTCTCATCGAGCCTGTTTACGGTATAATAACGAAAGTAGATTACTGATATGTGAAAGCTCCGTCATTTTTTCTGTCTTTGGATTCGAAGCATTGTTCAGTAAGTTCAGGTGCGTATTCCTCCCAGTACAGATTTTTTTTTTTAAATACTTTTTTGTATTTGTCAGAAATTGGAGTTATTGATCATAATTAAGCTTTTACAGACTATTTAAGGTGAAATAACGCAGAGTTCTGCAAATGTGGAAGAATTTAAAAATGTTCAGCAGAGTGTAGGCAAAGTTTTTTCTCTCTTCTAAATCATCTCTCTGAGTTAGAAAAATTCAAAAAGGTTCCATATATTGAGCTTTTAAAGATGGCATTCTCATCTCAGCAGTCTTAAAATATAATTAAAAGATGCCTTTAGTAGGTTGAAAAGTAACTAACTATACATAGTAGACTTTAAGACATAAAATTTTACATTGTACATGAACTTGTCAGAACCTCTGATTCCATTCGTCTATAATTTGACCTAAGAAAACTAAAGTAGAGCACTCTTCTCAAAAAGAGTGTAGATGATTCCTAAAAAGAACCCATTCCAAACACTTTGAATACCTCGAAAAATATTTGAAGAAAAAATCATATAGGTATGATCTATCAATTGAAAATATAAAAGATCCTTACATATGCTCAACTCACTAAAAAAAATAATTACAATTAAAAGATTGTGTCATTTTTATGTAATTGAGCAAACTTTCGGATAAGTGGCTCGTTTTAACCAATTTTGGAGCCTAATCTTAATGTTTACTCCTTGTACTGAAAGTTACTACATAATAAACTTTGTTGAAAAAGATAGGTTAGGTTAGCTAGGTTTCTCGGCGAAGGGCCTGAAAATCCAGAGATGATTAATTAAAAAAAAAGGAACCAAGAACTATAACGTGAATGAAGGGAGTGAGAGAAACTGTCCATAGAGTAAAGTAACTGATGGTTACCTCTTAATCTCTCTCTTCTCTATTTTGAGGATAACGATAAAAAGAGTCTGGTTTTCTTCATGCAGAATTGCCAGATCTTGGAGAAAAGGTTTCCGCAGATACTATGTGCGTTTTCTAGAGAAATTGAACGAAGTGAAACAGCCATATGTTTATGCCAGATTGGCATATCAGATTTTGTTTATCTAAAAGTCATATTTTGAAACATTTAATACAAAAAATTGTTTAGTACATTCTGGTATTCTTAATATTCTGGAACTCCTGTTATAGATTTTGAAGCAGAGGATAGTAGCCATAGCGGATAAACTTGGACGCAGCAACATAGACATTGAAATTTCATTAAAAGATTGCTAAAATCAATTTACCAGCTAAGAAATAAAAATAATTCGCTGACAGCTGGCAACCCAGGCCCAACGCATGTATGAAAATACTATGAGAACCAATGAAATACAGATGATCGATGTGATAGTTTCAAAAGATTCTTCTTCTTTTTCTTAGCTTTACTAGTCTTTCGTGGGCCATAGTTTCCGCAACAATCTCTTTTCATTTGTCCCTCTCTACAACGAAATCTCTTCAGCGATCGGAGTTATGTTTTTCTGAGATAGGCTTTTACATCTTCCAGCCTTGGGCGCTCGCTTCTTCTTTTTCAAATCGAATTGCAATTCAACGGCCTTCTGAGCTATTATTTCAGTTTTAAACTCTCCCCACTTTCATTAGCTAGCGAGTATAACCACTTTAAAGGGTATTTCTTGGCAACCAAAAAAATCTCGCCCAAAGGCAGAAAAACCATCTGCGAAAGAAACTGCAACTGCAACTGTGATTGTTATTGTGACTCTTGACTGTTCGTTTGATTGTGATTGTGACTATGATTGTGACGGTGATTGTGATTGTGATGGGAATGGTGATGGTGATGGTGTTAGTGATGGTAATGGTAAGTAACTGCGGCTTTGGCTTTGTATATCTTGGTGGGTGTGTCAACACTAGGCGACAATTTCGCAATGTCGCATTGATGCATTGAATGAGGTGTGTTGCATATATAGTAAGGTTTTGCATCTTGTTGTTGCTATTGTTGTTGTTTTAGTTATTGTTGTTTTTACAAGCAGTCGGTGCATTTCAAACGGCATCTACTCAAAGTTGTCAAAGTTGTTTTAGTTGTTGTTGTCTTAATGACACGCATAAGCATGCTCACGTAATCATTACACCAACACACACTCATACACATCACACGCATACACAAATTGGCAATTTGTCGCTTTGAGGCAACACATCCGCCAAATGTCAGACAACGCCTATAATGATTCTTGAAAAAACGACAACAAAACGACAACAACACAAACTTGACTTGACAAAAAATAGAATGAAAAGTATCTCAACGGATCAAAACAACAA
Source organism: Chymomyza amoena (assembly GCA_037043745.1). Classification (NCBI taxonomy): domain Eukaryota; kingdom Metazoa; phylum Arthropoda; class Insecta; order Diptera; family Drosophilidae; genus Chymomyza; species Chymomyza amoena. Next base: position 31,885 of record JBAMAX010001633.1, read on the forward strand.
CAACAACAGCAACAACAAGAACAACGCAGAACTGCAGCCAACAACGTCAACAGCTTTGACTTCGACTTGGCTTTAATCGTGACTTTCACAATCAACCTTCAAAAGGTTTTTCTCGTTTTTTTTTTTCACTACTTCTCCAATTTTTTCACTATTTTGCTGTTGTTGTTTTTGATTGTTTCGAGTAGCGAAGAGGCGCAAAATGGGCTGCAGACAACAACTACAACAATTGGGAGTCAGTTGAAAGAAATAGAAAAAAAAAAACTAACAACTTTTCAAGCGTTTACTTTGGCGCTTCATCGAATAATATTTCTCACGTTCTATTTTTTTGTTGCTGTCGCTGCCGTGTTGTTGTTCTTATTGTTGTCGTTGTTGTTGTTGGCGTTGTCATGGTTGATTTTTTGTCCATCGTCGTCTTCGTTGTTGACTCAGACCAGACCAGACAGCAGCAGCAGCCTCATTGGTTCAGTTATTATTCGCCTATATACCAAATTTTTTTCTTTCGATTTGATTTGTTTTGGAGCAATTTCGATCACTTCAATTTCGTTGAATTTTTCATGGCCATTAATATAATATTAACAAAAAGAGTAAAAGAAAAAAAAAGTGTTTCCTAAAAAAATTATAATAACAAATTGTTTGTACACAAATAATATTGGTATATAATATAGCATTGATTAATGGTAAAAAGCAAAATCGAAATTGAATGCATTAAACAATCTGTGAAGAATTGCTTTTAAGTGGTCTACATTTTTTAATTTATTTAAAGATACTTTTTTATTTTTTAAAGTGAATACGTATGCCGATAAATCTAGAAAATTTAAATAATTTAAACACACCCATTAAGCCGAACCCGAAGATTTAGTGCAAGTAATTGGCGAAATTTTTAATTGCTTGATTATGACAAATCTTTTTTAGCTTAAAAGGAGATCTTTCTTAACAGTTAATAATGTAAATAATAAACAATATATAAAAAAAAAATTAATTTTGGACTTAAATTCCACCAAAAACAATTAAAATTCGAACACATGAATCTTTTTCAGAAACGTTTTGTAGAGCATAATGTTTATGTCAAAAAAGAAGAAATACAAGAAGAATTGCTTTAAAAAAGAACCCATCTGACATATTTAACAAGCTATGGAATTAATCTTGAAGGTTACTATTCCCATTTGTATAGCCTAAACCAGATGGTACATAATCTTCTATATATACGCATTCTTGAGAAAGGGTTTTTCGATAAAAATACGTCTTTAAGATTTGCACTCAGAAGACTATATCTCGTTATAGGTCGGTGCTAAGATATAGTGTCTTACACCGATTTTGAAGCATATTTCACGCAATACAAATTTTTAAAAATTGACAATCTTTTGTTTTTAAATATAAGTTCTTATTTTCAAATTTAACTTTAATCTTTCAAATTTGCGTCAATATCTTTATTTATTTACAAGATTTGGCTTATCAAGCACAAGTTTAAAAATAAAATATGTTCCTTCCTGACATATCGATCTGCTCTAGATCAGATCTTATGATCACGGAACTATTTCATAACAAGAAATTTAGATCTCTTCTCTTCTAATGGCAGCCACTGTGGAAACCTTCGGTGGCAAGAATGATTCACGGATGGGTTTAAAGCTGACCAGAACCAGCCAATCTGCTATTAGTGCATTATCATCCCTAGAGCATCTCCTCCAGGTTGGTAAAAGAATGGCATAACTACCTCCAAACCCTCGCCGTTTTGTTGTGTTGGTTGGTCTACAATCAAAGCCATGATAAACAAATGAGCTGCAGGAGAACATAGGAGATACTCTCCCTTCCGGAGCTTTTTCAAGCAAAAGTGCTTGTCAAACCTCTGGATGCGATCAAGACAAAAGGTCTTGGCAGAGCGGACCTAAAGCTCCGGTACCATACCTATATGGCCACCACACTATTAGATACCGTCTACAGAAAATTGGCCTATCGAACTCTTCAGAGTGCAGGCTCTGTCTAGAAGACGATGAAACCACCAGACATATTCTCTGTGACTGCCCAGCGCTGGTATGCGACAGAGCCTGTCACATGGCAAAAGCACGGATTAGTCCCTTCCATCTTAGGTCAATACCTACAAAAGACCTACTGCTTCATGCGGAAAGTCTTTTGCTTTAATTTAAGGTTATGGTACAAAAGACCTTTTGGTCGCAGTGCACCCCTCTTTGTGAGGACCCCTTTTTCGGCAAAAAAAAACGTCTTTCTTTATATACCATACTATACTCATCGATAACTCGAAAACTAGTCGGAATTTTGCAATTAAAAATTTACGTGGTTTCTATTCCTAAATAGTTCTATAATATATGTAAAAGCCATCGAAATCAATGAGATCGACAAAAATAGTGGACCGCTTCACCTATTTTCGTCCATTATTATTTCTATTAAATTTTACATTAGATATAATTTTAAATATTTTTTTTTTTTAATTTTAGTAATTTTTTTCATCTGTTGTTATTTAGTTTACTATCAAGTTATATTTTTCAGGATTTTTTATTACTTTTTAAAACTAACTACCAGTTTTTTTAATAAATTCTATCTTTTTTGTCAGAAACCTATAAACCGAGAGTCACCAAAAAAATATATATATGAAATTAAGTAATTTTTACTATAATCAAAGACTGTCATAAAACAAAAAAATCCCTCTGACGTAAATGATTCTTGACTGACTTTGACGCTCTGCCAAATAAGCTTTTAAATCTCTAATCTCTTAAGCCAAGCAATTATATGGCAGAATCTAAAGCAGGGTATTTAGCAATAGGCAATTTTTTTTGCAGACAGTTTTCCAAAATTCTGAAATATTGTTAATTAAGAGAACGCTCAAGAGACATTTCAATCTTAACTGGTATACATGGGCGGATTCACGAGTGGGTTTTCTGAACCTCACAAAAATTTGAAAAAAATCTGTTCATATTTTGTTGCGATATCTTATAGAAAAATATAAGCTACGAGCTTAAAAGCCACCCCAATGAACAAATCCTGGACTCGTGCGTGCTAATGTACATACTCGGTATTTTTGGGATACTTTTATCGATACCCGATATTTCCTTTTTTTTGATAAGGATAATGTAAGTATCAAAAAAAGCAAAAAAATTTCCTGACAAGGAAGATATTATACGAAATCCTTGGTTCCCGTCTTAAAATGCTTAGTTTTCCTTGGAATAGACTGGTTGGTCAAGAATATAAAATAGTGGACTCCCAGTTCCATGGTCCTTCTTCTTATGACCTGTTAACTCATATAGCATAGGGTCATCATGCTCCATGGTTAAATTGTCAAAAATATAATTCCAGTCCTTTTTTTTAAGTTATATGATTTATTTTCAAACCGTACCAAGCGAATTATAAAATTTTTTATAAATATTTTTCAACGCAATTTCGCTCATAATTACTAAAATATGTCAACACACAGAAAAAATTCAGGAAATTTAATCTTTCGACAAAAAACTAACTATAGCTACAGTATTATTGTTAAGAGCTGCTCCATAAAAAAATACTCCCATATATAATAACTAACGTCTCAGCTGACAGTTTGGCAATTTAGCCTAATCTTTACCATAACATTGCTCCAATTGTCCAGCTCAAATAAAGTGTCCAAAATCCCAAAAAAAACAATCCAAAGCACTTTTTGTCATTGACAAACTGTCCGAATTGGACATATGAGCATATTACTCATACGTCGCATTGCCGCAAGTTGCAAGCTTCCAGTTGCAAGCTGCAACTTATCGCATTTAGTTTAGTTTAGTTTTGTTAAATGTATTTTACATGTTTAATTGATTGCCTTTATGCGATTGTCATGTTTGAATTCTATTTAATTATTTTTAGTCGTCGTTGGTTTTTTTTTATACCATAGTTTGCCATATGCATTTTAATTTACTTAAGAAATATTTGCAATTGTCTGTCGGACATGTGCTGCGAAAATGAGCCAATTAAAGAAATGCAAACCAGAACAACAGCAACAACAACAACAACAACAATCGGAGTAACAACGATGACGATGACGGGGGACAACCTTGCGACCATTTCAACAGCAGCTAAAAAGAAATCAAAAAAAATAACAAAAATGGCTTAAAAGAATTGGCTTAGCGGCGTTTTCCTGTTAGCCAAAAAGTTAAACCAATCAAGTGGCGCACAGTGTCACTATTACCACCTGACATTTACACAAATCTTGCTTTATGCTTGGACGAAATGAAACAACAACAACAACAGCAGCACAGATATGGCTTAGCAACAACAACAACAAACAAACTGGCAAACAAACAAACAAACCAACAAACAGACAAACGGCCAAAGCAATGAAGCACAGCAACTTCCTAACAACGCCGCCTGCCTATCGCATTGACTCGATCAAAGTGCTTGGACCACAAGGCAGAGTGCACACGGCAACAACAACAACAACAACGGCAATAGCAGCAACAACAACAACACTCAAAGACGAGTGCTGTTTTTTTTTTTTTTTGGTAGTTTATACGATGACTTTATCGCGATATGGATGAAGTGGGCTTAAGACTGCGCTGGGTCGTCAAGTGAAAAGAGGGTCTCTAGAAGAACTTATTTTTGAAGAATTTAAGTCATGCGTGTAAAAGCAATTCAGACCAGACTTTTGTTGAAAAAATAGTAAAATCATGAAATTCGGAAGAGGAAAATAAATAATTTTTTAGATTAAGAGACATTTTGTAAATAATGTGAATTAAAAGAAAATCGAATAGAATAGAATAGTAACTATAAATAGTATCTTTGCTTGAAAATATTTTGATATTAAAACTTAAAAGAAAAAAAAATTTTTAATTATAGTTTAAAAAAACTAAAAAACATGCTTCAATGGCAAGCCGATGTAAAAAGTATAAAAGTTTGGATCAGGACTTTAGTTCATGGCCCCTGTGCAAATTGTCAAGATGATCGGACTTTTTGAAATTGATGAAAATTACGGCGAACGTATGTACATCGAACCACGGTACGCATTAAGGCCAACACTCTAAGCTATACTTATGTATTTTATCGTTTATTTTTTAAATATATATTTTTTTTTATTTTCACAAACTTAATACTTAATATTAATTTTACGAGCACCTGCTACTGGGGCCTTATACTCGATTTTATTGTTATTAACTCATATATTTATGGTCTCAAATTAAGTGTTATTCGATAGATTACACAGGTCTACAAATACAGGGGTCATGTGAGTTGTTGGAAAGCTAGGGTTATTTCCGAAGTAATTTGGTGCGTAGAATCCGAATCCGGCGTCAGAACTGGCCCATCACGTCAGGATTTTGAGATATTTGATTCGGATTCTACGCACCAAATTACTTCGGATATAACCCTTAGCTTTCCAACAACTCACATGACCCCTATATTTGTAGACCTGTGTTATTTTAGGATATATCTCGTAACTTCGAAAAGCCATAACTTTGCGAAAAAAAAATCGTAATTGATCTTTTGAACCCTTAATATAAAGGGTAAGAGTTGTACTAAATGATGTAATTGGAGAGAAAGACCGCAAACATTTTTTGCGCCCTGTACATAACCTCAAAAGTAGGAAAAAACGCGGTTTTTTGGGTACATAACCTCAAATATCTCAAAATCCTGACGTGATGGGCCAGTTCTGATGCCGGATTCGGATTCTACGCACCAAATTACTTCGGAAAAGACTCTTAACTTTCCAACAACTGAACCATGTTGACCTGTGTTATTTACTTCTCTCATTTTTGCCACTCAAGCTAAAGTAAGCTTGGAATTATAGCAATCATAGCACGTTTACATTATTTGGAATGAAAGGGGGTGTGGCAGAAGATAAAAACAACCTAACCTGCCCACACATATGCGGAACTCGAATGCATGTTTGGTTATTCCAATTTTTATGATCTTCAAGATCTATGTGTCCATACAGACGGTCTATAGACATATGCCTATATAAATTTATATTTTACTCCTGATTACGATTTTATTTAAGACTTTTAGTAAGAAACGCAAGTTACAAATGGACAAATATTTATTCGTGTGAGATCCGGTGCAAACAATTGACTGCTATATTTTTTTTGGCACCTCTACTTTTTTATAGACCTTCTTTATTAACGCTTTTTATACCCTGTACCGTATGGTACCAAGGGTATATTAAGTTTGTGCAAGCCGAAAATGTATGTAACATATAGAAGGAGACGTCGGAGACACCCCAAAGTTACCTAAAATATGATCAGGGTGAATAGAGAAGTCGATATACCCATGTCCGTCTGTCCGTCCGTCCGTCGGTCCGCCTGTCCGTCCGTCCATCCGTCCGTGTGAACGCCTAGATCTCAGAGATGGTAAGAGCTAGAGTTACCAAACTTTCACATTAGATCCCATATTGTTCCATAGGAGGCAAGTTTATTTTATTTTTTGATATCGGGGATAAATTATATAGCTCCCATGGGGGTGTTTGAGACGACCTCGACAAAAAAAGCGTTTTAGATGAATAATTCGTTTGTTTATAAAGATATCGTAACGAAATTTGGTATTCGAAAGTTTTTTATAGTTTCCAATCACTGTACCAAATTTGATCGAAATCGGTTGACTATATCATATAGCTCCCATAGGACCGATCGGCCAAAATAACTTTTTAAAGAAAAATTCGCTATATTTCTTTTTTTAATAAACATATCGTAACCAGATTTGGCGTTTGGAAATTTTTTGGACCACTTAAGCAATGTGCCAAATTTGAACAAAATCGGTTGACTATATCATATAGCTCCCATAGGTCCGATCTTCCATAAAATCGACTTTTTAGTAGATAAGGAGGAATTCTGTTTGTGTTTACAGATTTACATGTAAGATATTAGCTCCAAGACTTGACATATTTGCGTATTTCAGTTCTAAGGGTGTTATTAAAAAAATTATATAATTTATAGTTGTTATTAAGATTATGTTCACTCGTACATGTACACTGCCAGGCAAAAGTTTACGGACACTTGAGAAATTATACGGAATTGGTTAGCGAACTCGAAAAGAGCATTCAAGCGTGTCGAATCGAATAAGTATCAGAATAAATATTACCAGCAACATAAATTAATCAATAAACTAACAGTAATAAATAATTTTTTTTTTTTTCAGTAAGTATGATTTCTCTGAGCATTCTTGTTTCGCATAACATTCTTTGAACTTAATGGTCATGTCAGAAAACAGTGTCTATCTTCAAAAGAAACTCTCTGGATGGCATTAAAGAAGACGTGGTAGCAGCTGGAACCAACAGTTCTTGAAAAACTTGTCAACTTTTTGTTGACCTCGAATCGGCGTAAAAGTGTTGAAAGCTAAAGATGAATATTTTGAGCAGGAAAAAGTATAATCGTTCTATGTGTACAAACATTATGTTATCTGTTACAGTTGAAGCAATATACTGGATAGTTTTAAAAAGAACAATCTTTAGAATACATTTTTTTTTACATCTTATCAATGATTCAAACGTTTATGATCATTTTTTTTAATTTTAAGGTGTAATTATTAGGATGTCCGGAAACTTTCGCATAGGCAGTGTACAGTGTGTTCTCTAAGAATTTAAAAAAATTTGTTAATTATTTGCCTAAGCAGGAGCAAATTAACATAATCTAGAAATATTTATTTTTTAATATATTATATTTATATTAAGTAATTTTAAGAGTTTTAGCAAAAATCCAGAACAATTTGGCGGAATTAAAAAACTTACAAATTTCAGCGTTAACTCCATGACTTGCTTATCTATCAACAACACTTCAAAAATCACGATTTTCGACGCATAAACTAGACATCTGTCGTTGGATTGCAGTTGCAGTTGGAGTCGCAGCAGCCGCGGCTTATCTTAAGAGCGAGCAACACAACAACCACAACAATAACAACATTGGAACTCTTTTGTATGCATGGCACATGAGCACTACAACAACTGCGGCTGCTGCTGCTGCCGCTTGGCATTGGATTCGTACGAAAACCCAAAGCCCCAACCAGCCAGGCAGCCAGCCAGCCGGAGCAGAGCTCGAGCTCGGGCTCCAACTCGATTCGGATAGCCAGTGAACCAAGTGAGCCAAGTGAGCTAGCCAGGTTTTGCCTTAAACTGATCGCTAACAATCAATTTATTGATTGAGGTCTCAGGTGTAATCGATAAGAATGATTTTGCGATCGCTTTTTTTCTATGTTTTTTGTTTGTTGTTTATTTATTTGGATTTTGTTGTTGTTTTTTTGTTAGTGTGTTTTTTGTTGCATGAGTTAGTGGTCCAGTTTGGTTTGGTTTGGGGTTTTGGTTTTTTGTGGCCTGTCAGTGGGCAATGCTAACATATGACATGCTACATGACATTATCCGCATTTGTTTATCGCTATGCGTTTTAAGAGCCAACAAATAAATACACACAGATACACAGATACAAAGATACAAAAAGATATTTATAAATAGTTGTAAATGGACAGACAGTTATGTTAATTAGCGGCATAGCGAATCGGGTTAACCAATTGGCCCATTGATTAGCTGGGAAATTAGTGAGCTAGGCTAACATACACACTCGCACACTTCCATACACACTCATGTCCATATCGAATGTGGGCGTACGTGGCTGCCGCCATTTTTTAGTAGTCACTACAGATTTGGTTAACAGTTAACAAGCTTATCGCTTTATACGGTAAACAAAGGTGACGCGACCGCAAACTGCAACTAAAGCGAGAGCAATGTTTACTACTCTGCTACGGATCGGATCGGATACACGGCAGCTGTTTCCAGATACAGATGCAGCTACAGATACTCTTGCGGCATGTGGAAAAAGCTTAACGAGTTTGTCAAGATTTGTGTAACGCGTTGATTAGGAAAGATACGAGATATATAAAGATGAGTACTTGGGGAACACTGTATAGCTGAATTTTTTCAAAAATTGTTCCCAAAAGGAATGGCCTGATATTTTCAATTAACAAACTTAAAATGGTTGAGATAAAGCATCAGTTTAAATAGCTTCTCAAGAAGGTTAGGTTAGGTTGAAAGGGCTGCTCAAGAAGCAACTGAATTCACCCAGAGATCATGGGATCCATTGTATTGCCTAATTGTGAAAAAGGTGGAAAGAAGTATTAGAGAGGAATAGAGCAGGATCAAAAACTATGGAGCTTTACTGGTCATCTAAGTTCACAAGATAGTTAAAGTTAATTCTTTCTTCTAATTAACTAGTTAAAAAATTAGTTTTTTTTATTAGTTGGACATAGTAGTGAAAATTCGAAATACGATGTTTCGACAATAGATTTACTTTCTTAATTGGCAAACAATTTTGAGCTTTAAAATTTGTATTACCTTAAAATCCCAAGTTTTGGAGATATTTCGTATTGATTTCAATTTGAACCTATTCCGAATATATTTGTTAGCTGATGTAGTTCATCAAAGTCGAATGATTTTTTAAATGAAAAGATAAGTCTAGTAATAACGAAATAGGGATGGGTTAGGTTGATTAGGCTACCCAGCCAATAAACTGAGATCATTTACAGACCCTAGGATCCAAAGAGAAAAGTGGAGAATGGTAATGTGGGAGTGACGTTGAGAAACTCGAGGGTAAAGCTGGCATTCCAACTTTCCTGACTCTCTCTCCCTCTCTCTGCTCATGGGCTAGGTTTAATAGGCTACTCAGCTTATAAACCGAGATCGTACACAGACCATAGGATCCAAAAAGAAAAGTGGAGGAGGGGAGGGTGGGAATGACCTTGAAAAGTTCGAGGGTAAAGCTAGCATTGCTACCCTCCAGACTCTCCCTTTTTTTCTCTCTCTGCTAATGGGTTAGGATAAATAGGCTACTCAGCGTATAAACTGATATTCAATAAGAAAGGTTGAGGAGGACAGTGGGGGAGTGACCTTAAGAAGTTCGAGGGTAAAGCTAGCATTCCCGCTCTCCTGGCTTTTTCTCTCTCCCTATCTCTGCTTTAGAACCATTTTGAGGATGCGATGAAAGTCGAAAGACCGCCAAGATCTTCAACGAAAGGTCTACCTAGAAACTGGTTGTTTTTCTGATAAGTAACGGTGTTGGATGCTTTCCATAGTCTTCTTATCCCCTCAGCTACTGCAGTAATCATGGTGGGGAGAGTGCAACGTTTCAGTCATAAGGCATATGGTGCAGTGCCCCATTGCAACTCTTCTACAACCATCCTGACCCCGTAGTCTTGTGAAATCGCAGGAGTTCAGGAGCTTGCTTTGGAGTCTACCGTGGACAGAGTGCCCTGGAGATGCTATAACCGGAATAACGATAAGAAGATATAGTTTTAGCTTAGAATCATTCATTCGCGCATTTCCGAAACGATATACGAGTCGATCGATATCAAACATAATTACTAGTCGCAAATGGGGATGGATTGGGCGTACTTTGCGAAAGCCACTACATGAAGTTTGTCGTCAGGCCTTTCATCAGGTTAGATTGGTTCCGAAGGGCAACCAAAGAAGAAAGAGACCCAGATGAATGCATCTCCCAACTGTTTTGAAAGAAGCTTAAGAATCAGGACGTTGCTGGACCGAAGTGAAGCAATTGGCACAAAACCGGATACGATTTAGATGTTTTACAGAGACCCTATGCTACTCAAGAAATTAAAGGAATAAAAGAAGAAGATTTTCGAAACGAACTTGAAGTAAAATCGAATTATCGCAAACAGTTCGGAAGTTGCTGAAGGATCGTCTATAAAAAGACTCGCTTCCCTACATTTAAAGTCCATTTCTTGCAACATCGAAAGAGTATCTCAACTTCCGCTTTATGTATTTAACCTCTCTGTTTTATTCTGTTTTAGTTTATTTTTTTGACCAAGTTGCTCCGCATGCCGTATTGCAGATAATTAAGGCAAGACGTTGCAGCTGGCCCACTGCTGCTGCTACCAAATTGGCCAGCAGGAATCACAGTATGTTTTGGTTCGATCACCCACTAAAAATGAATCGGTGGGGATCTGGTTGATCTGGTGGTGGTGGGTGACCAGCGGCTAGTGGCAAGCTGGCGGCTTTTGTTGTTGTCTTGTTAGCCGCCAGATAATGATCTGCTAGCATTTTGGTGCGCTGCGGTTGGCGGCGGTCCGGCTGGCGTTGCGGTCCGGTCTACCTGGCGGCGATCTGGACCACAATTTAATGGTTACTATTAATAACGTGATACGAAATTGGCGTTAATTTGTAGAAACACAACCACAAAAATCCGGCTGACTAATTTTAGCAAAACTAAAAGTGTAGCAACCACACACACATGCACACACAGTGTGCCCCCAAAAGGATGCACAACAACACACATATGTGGCGGGTGGGTCGAAGGGGGGAAGTCATGAGTCAAATTTTTTGGCTTATGCAGTGCAAACACGAATCCATTTATGTGCGCGGGTGCTGTCTGCACGATTCGAACGAGGGGAACACTGTCTGGGGGTCTGGGTCCTAGCCAGCAAGAATTCTTTCACAGCTATGTACAAGTTGCTCGTGCGATCGTCTCTCTTTGAACTGAACCATTGTTGGGCATTATATTATGTAGGTAGGTTGGAAGGTAGGTTGGTTGGTAGGTATATAAAAGGCGCGCGCATATTTGAAAGGCCAAAAACCAGTGCAAACACCAGCCCGTAGTTTTGGTAAGACGCATGGACGGATTGCTGGACGGTGGACGTTGGATAGAGGAGTCACCGAGTGGGCACATGTGTTATAGTCTCGAGCGCATTTTGTTAACTTGGCAAACAATGCAAATTGGTAATATGCAAGTTTGTTTTGTATTGTATTTCAGTGTTTGCTTTGGTTTCTTAGCCATGAGCCTAGACAAATTTTTTGAACAATATTTTTTGAGCTTGTTGTAGTTTTGGACGCTAGTCCGATCCGTCCAGGCGCACTTATGACCAATAAATATGCAGTGCACATGGCATTGTTTCTGAAACTGTATGGAACGCTTACGAAATTAGTTGGCCTGGCTAATGAGCAACACGAGCGAGACGCCGCCAATTGTAGCAAATCTGGGGGATTGGTTGGATTGTTTTGTTTTATTGGGAAACTATGCCAAGCCAGACCAGATGCAACGTGCGATACGTGATTTGGTTATCTGCAGATGTTTCCATGATAAGCAGCGGAGCGTTCACAAAAATGAGGAGCAGCTCACACAGCTCGTGTGGGTTGAGTCTGGGACTGTGTCTGGGACTCTGAGTCTTTTGTGGCAGTTAGATCGATTTGGTGGCTGCCACAAAGCGGCGGCAGAGAGACTTGCAGATCGTCGTTAACATGTTATTGCACAGCACTTTTGTCAGCTTTCGAATTGTTTGCTCACGAAAGCGTGGATCTACTTTGGTGTGTCTGCCGCAGTCGCAGTTGACTTCGACGTCGCCAGCGACGCTGCTGCGTTTTTGTCTGGGAAGATGCGCGCTTTGAAGACACAGCACTATGCAACATGGAAGTTAGGGGCGTTGATTTATGGCGCTGCATAAGTTCAAGTGCCTGCAACAAAATGTTGTTGATTTTTTCGGTAAAAGTGCAGAACTTTGCCTAAAGCGGCCACTACACAATGGGAAAAGCGGGTTGGCAGTGCTAAAAGCCATGGCAACTGGTCCTTCAAATGTTTACCAAAGCGTTGGGTGAATCTCGGGTTAAGCTGTGTTATCAATTAGTTGAGTTATGATTGATGTGGGAGCTCCTCAAGTCCAAAGACAATGTTTATTTGGGAGAAGGTAACAGAAAGAATTGGACGAGTTGAGGTAAATAAATATTAATTGTAGCTTAAGTAGAAAACGCTTAGGATATTTCCGAGAATTTTTGTTTGGGTTGTTCCCTACAGGTGGCATGATTACTAAAATACACTTTGAAAAAAAGGAAATTCTTATATAAAGATTCTTGAAGACCATAAATTTTTAAGCCAGCACAATAATTCTTAAAACAGGACTACATTGTTTTAAAATAATTTTGCAATTTTTCCATTCAGTAAAACAAAATTTACCAAATTCTGATGCCTTGACCGCAAATTCTCATATCAAGACAAGAATTCTTGAAAAACCATTTCAATGAAGATAAAAATTAAGATCCGTATCATAGAAAAGAATTTTATTGAGTTTAAAAATCTTGAAAATATGTCAAAAAGACAGAACCAGATCACGCCGAACGCAAACTCTCATATAAAGAGCAAAACTCTTAAAATAAGATTTAAAGATTGAATTAAAATAATTATTAATTGATAAAATTTTTAACTTAAAATAGAATCTATGTAGATTTTTGCATTCATGATGTGAATTCTTAAAGAAAGACCAGAGATTCCTATAGTTCTTAAAATAATATCAAATAATTTTAAACGAGGATTCAAATTCTTGAATTTAAAAAAAAATAAAATAAATAAAGTGAACCAAAAATTTGAATAGAATGTCCAAAGGTTCCCATATTAATATTTTTGGTATAAGTTGAAATTAAAAATTAGAAACTTAAGACAGTTTTATTAAAATTATCCAAATATTTTTAAATTAAGACAAAGTATTAAATAAAAAAATTTGTAACGTGTGATAGCATTCTTGAATATCTAAAAATAATGTTGAGAGTCTTCAATAAAGATGGAAAAATTTTAATATTTAGATTTTTAGCAATTAAAAAAATAAGAACTAAAAGCAAGTCAACTAGAAAATTCTAAGGTTACTCTTATTTTACTAGACTTACTAATGAATAAGAATTTCAAATTAAGATTCTAGAATTGGGTAAACCCTGTGTAGAATCTTCAGAAATTCATTTTGTAGCTAAATTAGTAAAATAAAATTAAGTTTCTATGGAAAAAACAATCGAAAAATTTCCTTAAAATCCCATGGCAAAAAATTCTTATCTACCGATATAAATTCTTCAAATTCATTCTTCAAATTCAGCAATATCAACCAATTTGAATGTCATTAGTAAAGATACCAAAATTCTTAAATTAAGTTTTTTGAGACCAAAGACCATGTATTATACTTATATTATTATTATCTTAAAATGAGACTATGAGTAGTATAAGATAAAATCTATTATCATTAAAGTTAAAGATTAAGAATTAGCTCAAATCGCTGATAAACTCTTACTAAATTATTTTTTTAAGGCTCTGAGTAAGATTCCTTAGGAAATATTATTTCTGAACACATTTCCTTTGCAGTCGATTAAACTACGCAGTTTATCGTACAATTCTAAATTTTTGAAATTTTGAGACCGATATATAAGAATTGACATTTTTAATGAATTTTATTTTAAGTCTTGAGCTAGTGGATTAATATTAATTGATATTAGACGAATTTTTAAAAGAGTAATTTTGCAAAAAAAATCGGAAAATCGGCTTCTGTAGGATTTTTCTGCTACCACTACTAGCAAAAGATCAGTAAAGGATCACATAAGCAGATGTTTGCCAGAAAATTTGACACATATCTGCAAAAATCATTATAATGATCTAGAGGAACCCGTCTCTAAAATCTCTCTAGTCTTTCTCGTTGACTTCAAATATCTTATCCTAATTACATTTAAATTTAAGCAGTTGACTAAATTAGCATTTATCACTGCCTAACTCCCAAAACTCAAGTCTAAACAACTTAACAAACATTGACCCAAAAGGTCAAACTCAAATAGTTATGTAATCCTGAGCGGCTAACGACAACTTTCATAAAGATTTCAAGTCAGGGCCACACGCGACACTTGAGTTATGATCATTAAGAATGCGCAAAAATAATTTATAAGAGTTTCTAAATTGCTCAACGGACACACCCTGTTGACCAGTGTAGTAGGAATGTTTTTTTTTTGTGAGTGGAGCTGAGCTGATCGTCGTGGCATATGCTGTAGAGCTATTTTTGTGGTGTGTCAGTTTCACGATTGCCAGAGACAACGTGTCTCCAGTGTCATCAGCATCTCCATTTTTCTGTGTTTTCGGCTGACTGCTGCCACCGTGGCACATGTACTTTGGCACAACGAAGACGACAACAACGACAAGAACGACAACGATGACTATGAGGACGACAACAACATTGCTACAGAGGCGACGCTGTTTGTTGTTATAGTGCAGAAAAATTACTATGACAACGTTGGAAACAAGTAAACCACAGTTTACATTCACTCAATTTGGCGTAGTTGTGGCTGAGAGGAGAGTGGGAGAGAGTACGGTGGCTCCAGGGGCAGCGAGTGGTGGCGTCAACAACAGCAACAACAACGCAGCGACGACGATGATGATGATGACGATGGCAATGGTAGAATCGTGGCGTGGTGGTGGCACGCTCATCTTCAATTTTTCTACGATGCGACGTTGGGTCTTTTTTTTTTTGGTTTTTTTGGTGGCTCACACTCGTGTTTCTGACTGCACCCGCCGAGGGTATGGGTATGGGTTTGGGCTTGGGTTTGGATTCGGGTACACACCGACATTGCCGCCGATCTGCGCAGCAAGATGAGTGGTTGGCAAAAATGTTTGAATGCGATCACGAACTTGACCTTTCACATAACCCCAAAAAGGCAGTCACTCAGTCAAGTCTCAAGTCTCGAGCCGACAAGCAGCGTGCTACATACGACAAAAGAGTTTCTTCTGGGGCTTGTTCTCGGGGCCACACGGAGCGGGGCGTTCCGACGCACGGCAGCAATGTCGCTGCGGTTTGTTTTTTATTTGTTGTTGTAGCTGCTGCAACATGGTCAACTCAAGCACTCGATCGTCACATATTTGGCACCTTGTAGACAACGCATCGCATCATCGTAGACTGCGCTGCATAATTAAAAAACAATTTGAATGCGCACCTTTTGGATGTGGCAGCTCCAGGGCTGGATGGGATTGTGGGATTGTAAGTGCCACAACGACGACTGGGTGAGGCTGCCACCACTTTGTTGGTGTCGGTTGGGTGAAAAGCTGGCCTGCAGTTATGAGCGCGCTTGACAAAACGTGCAGCTAACAGTTAGCAGCGAGGATGTGCAACCTCGATCGTTCGATCGATCGATCGTTGGTTGCTCTGCAGCGCTGTTGCAACAACGGTAACCGGCACAGCCGCAGCAGCTTTTAGCAGCGCTAAATGTTGCATATCATTCTGTCGATTGTGTCTTAAGTCTCTTCAGAGCTGGGTGCAGACTTTGGCCGCTTAAGGTCGTTCGCAGACGATGGCAGCGGAGCAGCAGCCGGAGCAGAAGACGACCCGACCCGCGTGTCGCCGCATCTACTTAACCTGAAAGCCTATGCCCCTCGAGTGGTGCTTGCTGGTGACGACTGCAGCTTGGTGTGGCTACATCGACTACATCTTAGTCTCAGCGTCTCCGTTACTCCCTCTCTCCTGCTCTCTGGGTTTTGGCTAGTTCAACAGCTTTATTTATGGGCTGTTTGGGTAGCTTAAATAAATCAAGTTGTAGTTGTAGTTGCAGTCTTCTTATTTTAGTTTTTTTTTGCTTCCCATCGCTTGCAATTAGACTCGGTGGGAATTCGCACTCACTTTTTTTTTGGGGGTCTTTTTTTGCTTCAACCAACTTGACTTCATTCATGGCAAGTTTAAATTGGCCGCTGCTCCTCCAAAGGCGTTCTTTGCGGCTGCCTCTCACATGCTTGTAATTTAAAACTATTTATATGAGAGTTGCTATACCATTTTTTGGTTTTGGCCAAGTCAAGTGTGGCTTTAAACGCATTGATGACCGTTAAACTTGAAATTAAGCCGGTCATTATGTGCCGTTTGTTTTTCAAATTTTAACGCTACTTAACACATTTGCTACAAACACACACACGCACGCACACACATACATAAAGACACGGCAGTGGCGGGCACAGAATTTTTAGGGGGCTATGAAATTTTTATAGAAAACATTTTATTATTATCAGTCATGAAATCTCTTTTAACGCCTCAGCTACTTGCATAAAATTTCAAAGCAAATTCGATTCGCCGATTCACCGATTTTCATTATGGTCTATCGTAAATTTGCTGAGATAACTTTTTTATTCAACTTTTTACTGCGCAAATGTTTACGTAAGTTGAAGAAAGGAATGTGAATTTATGTAATTTTAAATGCAATTGCAGTTCATATAAGCTATTTACCAACGTTAGTCGAATCGACGAACTTTATTCTTTTTATGATTGTGCAATGAAATTGGCATTTTTTTTTTAAAAAAGCGAGTTAAAATAATAAAAAAGCTTATAATATTCAACTAACTTTATAAGATTTAGTATTTTAAAATTGGAGTTATAAACAAGTCAAAATCGTAGATAGACGACAAAGGTAAAACATCTAAAGTGTGTTCAATAAGATTAAGCAAAAGCTCGGTAACACCTTGTACTATCCCTTTTGTGAATAAAACTTTAGGTTTAGATTTTGATACCCATTATCACTTGAAAAACTTGGCTTGATTTCGAAATCAGGCAAAAGAATTTTGTCAGCCTTGTAGTACAGTAAACGAAGAGCTTCATCTGGAAAAAAGACTTAATGGATGAAACTTTCATGGATCGTTAGGGACCTTTTTCTAAGTCTAAAACCGTGTTTCCGTGACCATATTGTATATATTGCCAGGAGGCAATGCCTCAGTCCCTAACCACAAATACGCAAAAATCGGTCTAAGACTAAGAAAAAGGATTATAATGATCCATTAAGGTTTCATCCATTAAGTATTTCTTTCCAATCTTATATATAAAAAAAGTGTATGTCTGTTTGTATGAGGTTGGACGCCAAACCCTTTGTCCGATTTTAATGGGACTTTTTTAAAATGTTCAGAAGCCTCCTAGGACGAGAATAGGCTATGTAAAAATATTACAAAATTCGCGGCTTTCGCGGACGGCGCGTTACGCAATATTTTTCAATCTGTGGTTTGTCTTGAGTGAACGTGAAAAAATAAAAAAAAGACATCCTGTCGCTATTATAGGTTAACATTATTAGTGCACTAAAACATTAATATCAGATTACAATGCCGAGAAGAAAACTACCAAATCTCCATCAAACATGGTTAAAATGTAAAGATGGCGAGTGGTTAAAAATTTTATGATGAAATTAATCCACTCATCGATCAATCGTACGATGTTGTCCAATCGGAAAGATTCCAGATCTAGACGAGCGAACGAAGCGAGCGTGCCGGAGCGCAGCGGAGGCCGGCTAGTTTAACATAAATTGAAACTGTTCCAAAATTCGCTTCTAGAGGCTTGTATAAGTTTTTAATCTAAATTCCAGCTCCATTTGCTTGCACTTTCTAAAAAATAACATCTTAAGCTTCAGATTCATGGAAAAAAGGTCTTGGTACAGCAATTTCTTTATTGTTTGGCTATAAAAATTTCATATCAAATTGTTTTTTGAAGGTTAACATAAGATCTTTCAAAGCTTATACCCAAAAAAGAAGTCAAAATTAACATCTGTCATTCTACCAAAAATTTTCATTTGCACCTAGTTCTTTTTACAATAATCCCAGTTATGTCCTAAAGAATTTTTCTTACGATATCCATGTATAAAAATAAGATCTAAAAAAGCTTCTCTAAAAAGACAAATAGAAATCTGCCATTCAGCCAAAAATTCTCATTTGCACCTAAATCTTTTTATAATAATCCCACTTTTGGCCCAAAGAATTTATTTTTTTTGGCTCAGAGTCTTCAAAAGTGTAATCTCCTATTTGGGTTCATGGCAATATCGAAATCGAAAAGTTATAGAAGCTTACGAATAATGAATTTCCTTTCTTAAACTTTGAAGCAACTTGCTCTAGTCTAGTACCGAATATTCGCGCAATCTGAACTAAATGTCCAAATTGGCTATTATCTGGAAATCGCTCATTACCAATTCCGTACAAAAAACTTTCAGAGACCCTTAACTGGGTAGTCCGGTATCTAAAAGAGTTCTCCTCAAGTTCTCTCATAATATAGAAATTTACAAATCAATTGATTCAATCATTTAAATTATGAAGTTTTAGGGCACCAAATCTATTAATAGCTGCCAATATCTGGGTATTATAATGAAGGTCTGTGTTTTCTTTAAACTTATGCCCTGTGCAGGTTTTTATACCCTGTACCGTATGGTCCAAGGGTATATTAAGTTTGTGCAAGCCGAAAATGTATGTAACATATAGAAGGAGACGTCGGAGACATCCCAAAGTTACCTAAAATATGATCAGGGTGAATAGAGAAGTCGATATACCCATGTCCGTCTGTCCGTCTGTCCGTCCGTCCGTCTGTCCGTCCGTCCGTCCGTCCGTGTGAACGCCTAGATCTCAGAGATGGTAAGAGCTAGAGTTACCAAACTTTCACATTAGATCCCATATTATTCCATAGGAGGCAAGTTTATTTTATTTTTTTGATATCGGGGTTAAATTATATAGCTCCCATAGGGGTGTTTGAGACGACCTCGACAAAAAAAAAGCGTTTTAGATGAATAATTCGTTTGTTTATAAAGATATCGTAACCAAATTTGGTATTCGAAAGTTTTTTATAGTTCCCAATCACTGTACCAAATTTGATCGAAATCGGTTGACTATATCATATAGCTCCCATAGGACCGATCGGCCAAAATAACTTTTTTAAAGAAAAATTCGCTATATTTCGTTTTTTAATTAAGATATCGTAACCAGATTTGGTGTTTGGAAATTTTGTAGACCACTTAAGCAATGTGCCAAATTTGAACAAAATCGGTTGACTATATCATATAGCTCCCATAGGTCCGATCTTCCAAAAAATCGATTTTTTAACAAAATTTGTTGTGTTTCGTTTGTTTGTTAAGATATTGGGACCAAATTTGACATTCGTGAGTATTTTATAGTTCCTAAGCACTGTACTAAATTTAATCCAAATCGTTTGACTAGATCATATAGCTCCCATAGGACCAATCGGTCCAAAAACACGTTTTTTATACAAAATTCGATGTGTTTTGTTTGTTTGTAAAGATATTTAAAATAAATTTGGCATTCATATCTTTTTTAAGGTATTTAAGCACCGTGTCAAATTTTATTGAAATCGGTTGACTATATCATATAGCTCCCATAGGAACGATCAGTCAAAAAAAAAATGTTTGCTTAAAAATTCTTCTGTTTTTGGTTTTTTGCAGAAATCAGACTTTATTACAAGCTAGTGGTACAGGGTATCCTAAAGTCGTCCGCGCCCGACTTTAAGTCCGCCATTTTTTTTATATATATAAATATTTATTTTATTGGCAATCAACCGATACAAAAAGGTTATGATCCAATTTGATTACATGAATTAATCGCTACTCTCAAAATATAATTAAGGGTTGTAAAAATTTTAAATTATTGGCGACAGAAAAAAATGCGAATTTGGCAGCACACAAAAACGAAAAAATTTATTCGATTTCCGGATTAAAAGCAATTTTACCATTCAACAAATAGGAATCCAATTCTGAACCGATATTTGCAAGATGCTCAATATTTTGTCTATATATGGGGTTGCTCGCTTCCCGAAATCATCCTTCTAACTACGCCACTGACCAACGCACTTGGCTAGTAGCACAAAATAAACCATTAACAAGCCAAGCCAGTTCAAAAAAAAATAAAAAATAATCATTTTAAAGAAAATAAACTTTCAAGAAGCGTTCGTAAAAGTATTGACAAAATTAATGATGCCCTCACTAATATCATGCCTAATTGATTAATATGCGCAACTGGCACACACTCACACACACATAGATAGACACTCACATAGATACTCACACACACACTTGCACTCGCTTGGCGTTATTAAATGTTGCGTCCAGCTCTAATGAACGCAACGTTTTTGGCTGTTAGCTGTTAATCTTACTGTATAGCCATTTAAGAAATTAAAAAAAATATATTTGGAGAGAAAAAAACTTAACAAAATACCTGGCCAGAGCAAAGCTCTGCTTCTTAATTAAATTATGTGTACCGGTAGGCACCCTACGGCAGCCAAACCGCCTTAAAGACAACGACGCCGTCGACGACGCAGATGACGGTCGAACTGTCGGAACGACCCACCGACTTGCGGACTTGCTCGTTGATGATGTCGTTGATGAGCTTGCTGCGTTTTGGTCGCTTCCATGGGCGTTGCTGTTAACTCCACACACACACACAGATACACACCAACACAGCCGCAGCAGTGAGAGAGACCCACACACACACACAGAGACTGCGACGCACGTTGTCGAAGAGAAAGGCTGTTAAAAGGTCAAATGATCAACAGCTGGTGGTCGGTCAAGTGGTAAAACAACAACAACCTTCACAACAACCACATCAAGAATCATCCATACATCCACACTCAATAATGGCTTGTTAGTTGCGCTACAAATCCCCAGCTAGAGCTAAGGTTGGAGGTTCTGGCCCAGTGGGTAGCTAGCTCATAGTCTCTTCTCTGTGTGTGTTAGAAATGGAGCGCCATGTAGTGAAGTTTATGACCATTGATGGATGGATGCACTGCAACACACTGTGGGCAGCACACAGGCCTAACTTTTACAAGTGTTTTGATGATCATTCCGAATGGCTTTTTATTGGCATACATATATTAGATAGTGATTGAAACTACTTTGTAGGGGATTCCTATTCCAATGATTGTGAGAGAGAATGGTTAGAAGTAGTAGAAGATTTCAAATTTGCAAGCTGGATAGAATTTGGAAAAATATTAAGTTCAGCTCTTGGGAAAAACTTCTGGCAGAGCATGCTGGGATAATGTAGGTAAATCTTATAAGATTAACATATTATGTTAATCTATTATAAATCGACCTTGGGAACTACTTAATGGATAAATAAACTATTCAAAAATTTAAAATCAATAAAACGCTGGATAAGCTGTGCTGTATTAAGTAGTTTTTGTTCTTTTTATGGAGTTTTGGGCTAATCTATGCAGGCAGTGTTGGCTCTTAAGGGAAAAACATACGCCTGTGGCAATGTATATCCCCCAACACAGTTCTCTGGCTTAACACTACAATTATAAACTTGCTTCTTGATATGCTGACCATCTTTTTTGAGACAACACATCTCGAAACAATTTGGTCAAATATTAAAGCCAAACTTTTCGCACACCCCAAGCGGATTTTGGGGCCTGCAGAATTCTGTCAAGCTGTCAAGCTGCTATCACATAAATCCCTTAATTAAAAATCAATTTCTTTAACCCGAGATGACCCGACTGTTCGTGATATATTGTAGATGCCAAGTTCTCGAGACTTTGAAGGTAACCACGTATAGTGCTTTTCCTACGGCCTTCCATGTTTTTGTTTAAAGTTTATAAGATAAATATATTCCGGTCGATTCGGACTGATTTTTTTCCGAGTGGGTAGACGGACGCCAATATCTTTTCTGCCGGAGTTGGTGGATTGGTATCAAAAGAGTTACTGTTAGTTCTAAGCTGTAGCTGAGGATAGATCGCTAAACTCCGCAGTGAGACTTTTAGAAATGTGACAATGAAGAATTTGGGACAATGTTGTCACTGAGGACGGAAAGTGAACTTTTGATATGATCTTAAGATCAAACGCCAAAACACAGAATGCGACAATGTCCCCACGAAAGAATAAAGGCTTTTTGATTTGAAAGGAATGATCTACTAAGAACTTGTGATAGAGTAACAAACTTTTAATGAATTTTTTAATGTGTAGGATCTTTGGCCAAATCGGGTCCACTTCGCCCGCTAAGTCATCGCCAACTATTGGCAGCTCTATTATGATAATGCGCGACAACGCTATCTTAGCCACCCCACAGACTCAAATTTTCTCTTTCTGAGTTTATCCACCTTCCACGCATTAAAAACGCCATGTAATCTGGATTCTGAAGTTTTTTGTACTGTCTCTGTGAATAAATATTATTTATTTGACTTAGACCGACTACTTTCCGGACGGACCCTTTGTGAGACGAACTCTCCAGGGACAATCCTGACGAACTGTTAAGTAATTTGAATTATTTGCGCTACAAAAGGAAAATACTACAAAAATGAAGCTTGATAGTCTAAAATATAATCACAAATATCACAGATAAAACTTTGAAGAATCTTGAAGGACTCAGTTGCTAATCTATACACATAAGCAGTAAAGTTCCTTTTGTCTCAACAGTAGAGAATGTTCAGGTATGAACTAGAACAGCCTAGTGGTCAAAAATTCAGGATTTCCTTATTAAAAACAAAATAGTATATAATCTGGTCCGGAAAACAAACCCCAACATTTTATTTAGATTTCTTTTTTTTTACTTATATTATGTCATGCATAATAAAAATGTCCCTTGTTATAAGAAAAGCATAGCCGTGTATAATTTCCCACGAAGGATATACTATAGATCGCTATCAAAACTCTGAATTGGGAGCATGTGGGAAAATATCTGAATAAGATTGTTCTCTATCGTTTTCCGGATGACGGCCGAATATAAACCACATTCTTTTGAGTTCGCAATGGGGATTTACCAGCTATTAAAGATCATAATTTATCCTTTAGATGTAGATGAATCCTGATCTCTATACGATCACGTAACGCATCGACTGAAAAGTCCATAAAATGACGAATAGATGTCGCCACACACGCTGCGGCCGCATTATTTGTGGAAAATATCAACATTTAACGAACATACATGAAAATTTTATGTTTATACGATATTTATTTATAAGTAACGTTAATATAGATATATCATAGATTTTTGATGGAAAGAACAAGCTGGGCTTGATATGTTTAATTCGAACTCTGCTCCATTAAGACAAATGGTGGAGAAGTGGATTGCTGGCATTAAAGGTCACCGCACAGAAATCGATAACGAACTACGCAGTGAGCAGCCAAAATTGGCGGTTACTCCGAAAATTTAAGTAGTAGGATTTAACTGACAATCTATTGATGTCAATTTCTTTAAGATCTTATACACTTAATTTTGCAACCCCCTTAGTCTTCAGATTTGACCCACAGCGACTGTTGCCTGTTCGCGAACCTAAAAAAAAGAGCGTTGGAGAGAGCTCTGGCTCGAATAACAATTTGATGGCAGGAAAGGAAACTATGTTGATGAATGAAGTAAATTTTTGAAAAGAAAATGTTTTTATAAGTTATCCCACGGACTTTTTAGACGAAAATCTGTTAAGGTATTATATTATTGCACTAAGATGATACCTAAGTATGTTCCTAATATACGAACAATTTAATTGGAGACAGGCCTGTGACGCTTATCAACACCGAACCTGTTCCTTACTCTTGACGGCATTGGTTGGAAATACCCAGAATATAAGCTTTACCTATCATTAGAGTAAAAGACTATAATCCTTCCCTTCGAACATCTTCGAAACCAGAACTTTGTGAAAATTTAAGCGTCATTACCAAAATCCACTACTATTCAAAATTGGCAACAAAAGCTACGCACACCTCATACTCCCAACATAAGTAGGCCGTCGAGCTAATGATGCGCTGCATGATTTGTATCTTTCGTATACACTCGACTAATAACGCCAAATTGCTTTAGAACCGACCCCAAATTAACAGCATTAAAGCCATAATTTGGTAAATCTTCAATATTCCGCTAGTAAACCCTACAGCAGGCATAAAACCATAAAACCGTTTCAAATTAACACCTCTTTAAATATAATGATATTCGCTTAGCCAAGTTGCCATTAGGGCCTGCAATAATCGTGAAACAGTTTCACATTAACACCGCTAGGCTAAGCCTATAATCTGCAAGTTCTCGGAGATTGTTTCGTTTCAAGATGAAATCCAGTTATGCGAAGAGATGGTTGGAGGGGTTTGAGCTACACCTACAATCAACCAGTTCGAGTAGTAGTCATAGTAGTCGTAGTATTTAAGTAGTTCTTGGCTATGTTTTGTTTTCACTCCTCATATGCAAATTAATGTTGGGATAGTTGTTTTTGGCCTGCTTTCAAAATGCCAAACCAACGTGGATGTGCCATTGATTAATTACACACGAACGCACGTTATGTTAATGTTTTCAGATGTTTTCGGATGCCAATAAACGGTAAGTGTTTGGGGCATTCCATAAGCCACACAAAAATATGACTTAAACTTAGACATAGACTTGTTGTTGGCCAAAATGAAGCTGCTGGCTCCATGATGTTTTTTTTTTTTTTGATTATAATTAGCAACTTACCACGCGGCGAACGCAAACTCAAATCAACTGGTTCAACTTGAACCGGAGGGCCCTCTGCCTGCAAAGAGATAGATAGGAGGGGGAAAGAGTTAATAAACTTGGCTAATTAAGAATGCAAGAAGCAGCTACTTTGTGTCACTAAACTATCTATGGCTACGCTTCAGCTAATCAAGCTTGACAAACGGCTGCAAAGAAAGTTTCCAGCTTGAATGTATCTTTAAGATTGGCATGCGGCCAATTTGGTTTGGGGGTAAGTTCGTGCCGCCGCCTCGCCTCTAGAGAGATCCATCTATGCGTGTTTTGGAGCTGTTTGCAGTCGACGACTTGGCCGCCATGCGCTTATTGAATTCAACTGTGTGGAACCACAAATGACTTCCGCCGTTACGCTCAGCTTTGCCTCAGCTTTGTTTTTGCCAAAAAGGTTGCCGCTGAGGCACAGATACTTTACTTAGATACTTTAGCGGCGGCTTTTGGCTCATATTGTAACAAATAATAATAAAAAAAAATCAAATACATAGTATCTGGTAGTAGTAGCAACCACAATTGTTGCGCATTATGCGGTTACGAAATCTTTTCTCGACTCACTCAATAAAATAACGGCCATAAAATAAAACAGTTATGGCGCTGCCAACCTGCGTCCCACCGTCAAACAACCCCCCCGCTCCTGCAGCACTCATCGTTGAGCAGGCAATAAAATGGATAAATTTTAATTTGGCATTGCATATGCATAAGCTCCACAGCAAACAAACTCATAGATACTCATAGATACTTGTACTTAAAGATACACTCACACATACCGACAGATGCTCGTTCGTTGCTAGGTGCGAAAGCGCCAACACTTTGCGGCATACTTTTTGGTCTAAACGGATGCAGCGCACAACAAGCTGCCAACAGCGACAACAACAAGAGCGACGACAACAACAACTGCCACAAGAATAAGCCACAAATGAAAAAGTGAACTTTGTCACGCCAAAGTTTAGATACGCTTTAGACGCTTTTTATATTAAAATTGAAAAGTATCTCAGGCAATTAGCCAAGTCCATTAGAAAGACTCGCAACTATAAATTCTTAGATTTACTTTTAATAGCGTTCTGACGTACATTCATTTATGCTTAATGGCTTACTTATTCAATTAACTTGTTTTAAACTCATATTTGTCTTGTTTTTGTTTGCAAGTAACTGCGCTAGGAGGACGACGTTTTTTGCTAAGAAGCTAAAAATTACTTGGGAACTCCATGCTATTATAAATAGACCGAGATACTTAACTTTGAAAGCATCCGTATTCTGTTTACTACATTTGAGTCAATATTTATAAGACATTTATTTAAGGTGGCTCTTTAAACGACAAAGATTCAACTCTATAAAATCTTATGATTCAAAAAGGCCCGGCAGAGATATGAAGCTTCCCTCGAGCTATAAGTATTTTTTCAAAAAATAATTTTATCTACCTTTTAAATTTTTTCAATTCCTCAAAGAAATCAGATGGTTTCACTTAATTTGCAAATAGTGCATTATTTTTTATTGTTATTATCTAAATTATCATCACAAAATTCATAATATTATATTCATAATATCAAAGTCTCGTCAATAGCTACTATCGGTCCTCACTTTGCTTTCAACAGATCTTAATCACAAGGTTCTCACTACAGGTCCTGATAATATCCAAAATCTTAGCGTTCTCATCAACTACACATGCAAAGTAATATCTACAAAAAATCAATATTTAAAATTTTTTAACGGTCTTATATATATTGTATATTCCGGAAAACTTTGTATCTAAAAAATGTAATGATAAAGATACCTAGGTTTAAGGATCATAATTTTAGATCTTGCTATCATTTTAATATCAGAAATTAGTAATTACTAGAGGTCAAGAAATACTTGGCAAATAAAAAATATGTTTTGTTGCTAAATCCTTTCTTCAACTTTATTTTATTAAATACTTTATTTTTTCTCGCATCCAACTTTTCCAGATTTTAATCTTCTTTTTAATAGATAACCGTTAATGAATTTTTCTAAATCATACTTACAAGCATGAAGATCTATATATTTCTGCCTACAAACCATTTTTATAGGAATTTAAAATTAATTTCGACTTTATAATTGCATAAATCAAAATCATGTTTAGAAAATTCAGATAAAGCAGCGTCTAATCTTTAAGATCAAGAAATCGCATTGTCGCATAGAAATCATAGATAAGGTATAATAAGGAAATCGCTTGAAGTTTAAGCAACCTTTTAATCTATATATCCTTAGAATGAAGAAATCAACTATCCATAGGTATTAGGATAATCCGCAGATAATTAGAAGCAAAAGGAACACGATTTTTGGTACAATAAAAACTACGTATACTTGATATTCGAAAAAGCTAAAAGAAAAACTCATTTGTACTTAAAAACTTGGAATGAATGGTACATTAAAAATAACAACAATTTGATAGATACTCAAATCTCAAAATATTATTTGTACTTACTTTCTGGCATTTGAAGAACTCAAAAATGTAAGATGCGTATAAATTTGAAACAATTATATTTAAAGATACTCAATTCTAACAGATACTCAAAACTCAAAGATGAATAAAATTTTATGAAGCTTGAAAATGTTGAAAAATTTATCATTTGTACTCACTTTCTAGTTTGAATACTCACGACAGTAAGTTGCTTTACAATTTGGTATGAATAATACGTAAAGATACTCAACATATAACAGATACTAAAACTACTATGAAACTCAATGATGAGTACTAATTCGGGATAAACGGTATTTGAAGATACTCTAAATAAAAGGTTCTCAGATATTTGGAAAAATTTGTACTTCGTTGCTTGTGTTTGCAGTACTCAAAACTGGAAAATGCTCCCGAAATTGGTATAAATTTATTATATGTACTCACTTTCTTACATTTGTAGTACTTAAGATAATAAGATGCTTTATAATGTGGTATAAATGATATGCAAAGATACACAATATTTAACAGATACTTAAAACCCTAAGATGCCATCTATTTTGCTATGAGTGGTACTTTAAGATACTCAAAATTACAATTTTCTCAGATATTATAGAAAATTTCGGCATTTGTACTCACTTTCTTGTATTTCTATTACTCAATAATTAAAGATGACGATATGTGTAAAGTTACTCAGGCTAATAGATATTCAAATCTCAAATATACCTACATATTTGAAATGTTTAGCACGTGAAGATATTTAAAACATAAAGATTCTCAGATATTCTGAATAATTTATCATTTGTATTTAGTTGCTTGAATTTAAAGTACTCGAAACTGTAAGATGCTTCCAAATTTTGAATAAATAATACATAAAGATACCCAAAATTTTATAGATACTTAAAATTTAAAGATGTTCACATATTTCAATCTTCTTAGATATAATAAAAAATTTAGCATATGTATTTAGTCCTTGAATTTGCAGTATTTAAATAAATTGTACTTAAAGATGATTGAAATCTAAAGATTCATTGATATATATAAAAATGTTGTATTTTAACTTTGAATATTTAGATATCAAAGAGGCTTTCAAAAACATGAAAATTGAAGTCATACAATTTTAAGAATCAAAAGATAATGATCCAGAACGATTTTTGACACCCTATGATCCAATAGGAGATAAAAGAAATTATGTATATATGTAGAACGTAGCCTATACCTTCTCTGCAACAAAAAAAATCATTGAGAATCTAACTATCTCAAAAAGTGTCACTATAATCTTTCTCCCAATGAAACAGCACCCCTTGACTTTAACTCTTCCAGGTACTTCCTACTACTATCAATATCTACATAACTCTTCCATGGACCATCGCAGATCTACAGATCTCATTTACTATATGCCCTAGTTAAGGGTATTATAGTAAAGCAGCAGCCAGTGGGCAACAACGACAATTGTCAAGCTTGTAGCGCAAATTATGAAAAAATGTCAGCGGGTAGAAAACGTACGTTCGCCTGTCCCGATGTCCGTTGTCCGCCGTCCGATGGTGCTGCCAAGCACTCCAATCGAATCTGAATCCGAATCCGAGTACGAGTTCGTACTCGAGTTCGAGCTTGAGTTCCAGAGTGCCAAGAGTGGGCGATTTACAACTTGGCCAACTTCTAGGCAAACTCAAGCGATCTTTTGCTGATTTCAACCACGCGATGTATGTTGACGTTGTTGTTGTTGTCGTCTCAGTTGTGGTTGTTGTTGTTGTTGCTATGTTGTCTGTTATTTATACAAACAAATGCTTATTGCTTTTAAAAACAACATTAGATTAGATAGTTTGTCTTCGATTGTGTCCAAGCTGGACGCCCGTGGGGGCCGTCCACCAACCAACCAAATGCTGCATTGCATGTTTGACTTTTGGCTTACTTGGTGGGGTTATCTTTGTTTTATGGCAATGACAGCAGCAGCCGGAGCTGGAAAAGATTGCCATGAGTCTCAATTCTGCACCAACTCGGATGCAGTTGCCAACAAACAGTTGACAACAACTTTATTAATTTTGCATTCAATTTGCAATTGATATGCGCAGGCGCCCTACCAACAACAACAACAACAACGAGAACAACAAAAAGTAGCGCCAACTTGTCGGCCATTTCTAATTTGAGCGCGTTGATTTATTATTAAGTATACGTAAAGGTATCTTTTACTTTTAAACTTTTAGACTTAATAGCAGTTTTATATGATATTGTTATGGCTGGCAACAACAACAACAACAACAGCGAAGGCTGCTAATTTGTGCGAAACGTGCTGAAATTTTTTTATTTTCATTTTTTTTTTTTTGTGGTGCAATTTGTGCTCAAGTGTCTCATATAGTAAGTGGTGGTCAGTGGCGGACACTGGACGCAGTGCCATCAGCGGCGCCTGTTCCAGAAGATGTACATTTATTGGATTGATGCTGCTCGCAACTGCCGCTTCTGCCTGCTAATGTTGATGACCAGTTTTATGGATTGTTTTTTTCCTCATATTACATGCCTGGGTTTCTTGCAGGAATTCTCCTCGAACGAATGTTGATTTTTTTTTACAACGATTGATTAGTTTTATGAGCGTAAAATTGGCCAAAAGCGGATTTATGGCCATATTATAACTAATTGTAATACACACTGATAGCCATTTTGGAGCAGGGCTTTTAGGCCTAGATCGAGTAAAGATTAATTACAGTGTTGTCTCAACGGCTGGTCTTAAATTTGAGTTTAATTAGAAAGCTTGACAGCTTTTTGTGAAATACTTTTCGCAAAGTTCACACGTCAGTTAGTTAAATTATAGACGTTCGACTTAAAGACGAACACAAGTAGAAAGCGCGATTTTCTTGGACATAATTTTAGGAACTTCGAAACTTTGAAAAATGACAGTCAACCAAACTGGAGCCAGAAACTTGAAACTTCATTAAGTTGAATTATGCTTAATTTCGGGGAGGAAGAATAACGTTGTTAAAAATATTTTGTAGAAAGTGTTAAATTGCTATTCATGGCAACAGTTTGCTGATATTCAAATAAATTGGCCGAAATTGGAACATCTGCTGTAGGAATTAGCTAAGATATTAATTCCAAACAGTCGGGGACGCTATATACATACATACAAGATATAAGGAATGTTAGGAGCATAAAACTAATCACATCACACATTAAGCCAAAAAACAAAAAAGCTGCTTCTATAGTCCCACCTTTATCAGAATTGCGAAATTTATTCGCTAATTTTTTAGCATATCCTCTGGCAACTAAGCGCTTGACAATCTATTTCGCATTCTCTATAAATCATTAATTAATCTTATCTTTCGAATTTGTTCATCATTAACTCAACTGACTTAGAATTTTTGAGTGTGTCGACTCGGATCATGCTCATAAAGGCACGGGGAGCTAATAAAATGGCCGCTCACTGCCACACGCCAAACCAAATTAATTTACAGCTTATCGTTTCTAGATCTGCATTTGATAAAAAATATTTCCCCTTTACCCCTTTAATTTATACTTCTTATACTCTCTACATCAAGAAAGAAAGGGTATATCAAGCTAGTGCAAAAAATTGTGTAACATCCAAAACAAAAAATGTCAGAGTGGGATTGTGTCTTTATAATAATTCCCATTTTATTATAAGACAAAAAAAATTAATTAAGCCATGTCCTTCTGCCTGTTTGTTGACTTCCTCATTTTATAAGGAACTCGCTTCACTCACCAATATTAGTACCTGTACTAATATTGCATATAACATACATACAACATCTTTTTACTTTTGGGCACTTCATCCCTGGAATTATTTCTCAGCCGATAGGCTTTTTTTGTGGAAGGTGTAAAATCGGTATATCCCAAGAAACCAAGAAATACATTTTTGAATTTTAAATAAAAGCTCAAAAACTGATTCAGACGCAAAAAACCCAATATTTGAACGATTGGAGCCGGACATTCATTTCGGACTCGGGGCTAAAACCTTCTAGTCACCTTTTTTCAGAGATCGCAAATAAGAATTAGGGGCTTAAAAACAATCAAGGCGAATAAAGTTCTTTGAATGAAAAGGTAAACAGGAGCGTACCATATTTTTGAAAGTACAGTCGTTTCAGGATACAGTGAACTAATTATTGCAAGGCCTGTTCGCATTATAAAGGCTGTTCACTATATCAAGTTTGACATTATTTTGTTTAAAACTCATTTTATTTGTTCAAAATTGACATTTATGCAACATATCATCAGAACATATTTATAGAAAAATAAAAAGGCTATCAAATCAAGTAATAATGTCAAGAAACAGCTGATTTTGCAGCAATCAAAAGCAAAAAATGGCGGACGTAAAGTCGGGCGCGGACGACTTTAGGATACCCTGTACCACTAGCTTGTAATAAAGTCCGATTTCTTCACAAAAAACCAAAAACAGAAGAATTTTTAAGCAAAAATTTTTTTTAACGATCGTTCCTATGGTAGCTATATGATATAGTCAACCGATTTCAATAAAATTTGACAGAGTGCTTAAATACCTTAAAAAAGATATGAATGCCAAATTTATTTCAAATATCTTTACAAACAAACAAAACACATCGAATTTTGTATAAAAAACGTGTTTTTGGACCGATTGGTCCTATGGGAGCTATATGATCTAGTCAAACGATTTGGATTAAATTTGGTACAGTGCTTAGGAACTATAAAATACTCACGAATGTCAAATTTGGTCCCAATATCTTAACAAACAAACGAAACACAACAAATTTTGTTAAAAAATCGATTTTTTGGAAGATCGGACCTATGGGAGCTATATGATATAGTCAACCGATTTCGATCAAATTTGGTACAGTGATTGGGAACTACTTTCGAATACCAAATTTGGTTACGATATCTTCATAAACAAACGAATTATTCATCTAAAACACTTTTTTTTGTCGAGGTCGTCTCAAACACCCCCATGGGAGCTATATAATTTATCCCCGATATCAAAAAAATTAAATAAACTTGCCTCCTATGGAATAATATGGGATCTAATGTGAAAGTTTGGTAACTCTAGTTCTTACCATCTCTGAGATCTAGGCGTTCACACGGACGGACAGACGGACAGACAGACAGACGGACAGACGGACATGGGTATATCGACTTCTCTATCCACCCTGATCATACTTTAGGTAACTTTGGGGTGTCTCCGACGTCTCCTTCTATATGTTACATACATTTTCGGCTTGCACAAACTTAATATACCCTTGGTACCATACGGTACAGGGTATAAAAATACAAATAAGGGGAAAACCCGCTTTCGTTTCTAATTCCTTTTTAGGTTTTTTTTTCGCAAATTTCCCCTTGAAAATGCTTTCAAAATTTGGTTCACTATTTGGAGGTTTTCGGGTGTTCACTATATCTAGCCCCGACTGCAATTTCTGGATTATTTGTATTCTAAAAACTATGAGCTACGATCTCTTTTGTCCTAAAAATTTTATATACTGACAAATTACAATATCATAAATATTCAGATTAAATTTTTGCGCTTTTTTTTTTTGTTTAAGCCATTTAGTTTAAAATTGCAACAATTTTTAAAAATAATTAACATCATTTCCTGATACATTTTGTAGTTAGTTTTTATATCACGATGTGAATTGCAATTATTTTTAAAACATTGTTGCAAATTCTAACTCAAGCTTAAAATATTTAAAGATACATTTTTCCCTTTTTCTAATGTTTATTTCCACCATTTCTAAAACCAATCGAACGGCCTTACGGTCAAGCCTAATTGAAAGTTTTTAAAGTAAACAAACATTAACAACAATAAATTTTCAGAAACTTTTACATAAACTAAAACCTTTCCTTATAAGACATTTACGAGCCATAGCCAAGTTATGTATAACAGAAGCAAAGAAATAATATTTAAGGAAACATTTTTTTTCTGGCTTTTCGTGAAAGTAAATTCAACTTTTTTTTAATTGTATAATTTTAACAGTGCAATCTAATCAAAATTTACAACCTGCTGCATAAAACCAATTTTAATGGTATTTTTTGAGGAAAAGACATTTTTAAGACCGCACCTACACTATTTGGGAAAACTATAAACGATTTATGGAAATCTGAGCAATGCAACCAACATACCTCCTTTGCTGACAGAGGGTCGGATCCAAGTCCATTCTGAAAGCACAAAAAAAAGACATAAAAATTTTTAATTTTAGATATTAAGCAAATAAGCATAAATTTTGACATTATGTGCAAACTGTGAGGGATACTCAAATGCAAAAATATTTCTGCTAATAAGGTATTAAATATTTTTTTTATTAGCTGAACTTTGGCATGTTTGAAATATAGTGGAAACTCGTGTGGAAGCACCTTTGGAAGTTTAACTAAGGGTGTGGAAATGTATGGCAAAAAAGGAAAAGTAGAGTTCTAAATCTTTTAAATCGGCGTGTATATTAAAAATTCTTCAAGACTCTTTACGTATTGAAACCATAATAGTAGTTAGAAAGAGTATAAAATATTAAAGCTCAATTGAGCTAGGCCAATTTGCGGCATTTTTTTGCTAATCAATGTATTGTACATGGATGCTCTTAGCCCTAAAGCTTGGGCTAACTAAGCTCCACATGATACGACTGATTCTACAATTTGGTTGCTTATCGAAAAACAAACATATAAAATTTCAGACGCCAACCCCACACAAAGGTACAACATGCTCAATAAACAGCAAAGTCTTTGGGTTGGGTTAGAGTTAGATGATTTTTAAAATTTATTATAAAACATTTAAACGCACATTCATATAAAATAATTCCCTGGCTGATCGCTGCGAGTACCACGGTGATCTATATTAATAACTGTTCGAACAGAGGCGGGACCTACAGTTTATAGCCGAATCGAACGGGGGGTCTTTAATTAATGAAGACTTTCTTCATATAACGTTTGAAATCATTATCATTCAATTACAAGGGATTATGCTTATTTGTCATTTTTCGAGGAACTGTTTACTATGGCGATCATGGGAGGTGCCACCACTAAAATTAGCACGCAGTGAATTTATGCGCATAAAATGGAATTAATCTCATTTTTTAAGAAAGAGAGATCACTGAAAAAAATAATTTTTTAAATTTTGAACAAAAATTTAAAAAAAACAACAAATTTTTTTAAACTAAATTTGTTTATTTCATTGGAAAAAATTATTGACGATATCTTTTTTAGCTTAGGAGATATGGTTTGTCACAGAAAAGTCTAAAATTTGAAAATTCTATATTCAGTTATAGATAACTCGAAAAATAATCGACATTTTGCAACAAAAATTTACGTGGTTACTATTCTCTAACTCTATCTATCACATATATTTATAAAAATCCTCAGTCCTTCGATTTACTTATTTTTAAAGATCTTCATTGGTTCAAAAATTGATTTTGGCCCAGACTGCACGATCTTGGCTTTCCAAAATATTGGAGACGATTCCACAGCACTTCAACAACCGATTAAATAAAGCCAAAATAATGAAGGAACTTCTGGTTTATAACATGTACAATTCCGATCCGATTTTGAAGATCTTAGACTCGAAATAACTCTCTTTCTGCTTAAAGCTTATTTAACATTATGTTTAACAATTTTTTTTCGTTAATAAAATGTATATCTAGTGAGACCAACTGCCCCGGAAAAACCGAGTCACAGACCGGCTGTGGAAGCCACATCCCAGTGTTCCGAAGTCTACTTTCAGGTGGTCCGGATTTTCATAGTGCGAATGCGTTGAATTTTACAAATACGATTTTATACAAAAAGCAAAAGTAAAATCGATTCTATATATTCGTCTAGTAATATAAAGTAGCATAACAAAGTTTTATTCCTAAAAAACATGGCCCGGTTTCGAGTGTTCCGGATACAATTACTTTTTTCAGAAAATCTCCGTGTTGCGCTAAATTTTGAGTTTTGAAAAATGTTCAAAAATTACCCCTTTTGTATCTTTGTTTGCCTTAAGTACGATAAGTTAAACAACTATTATCTATTAAGCCATAAAATAAAAATTACGACAAATCTCTCTTCAGATCTTTAGTATAATGCCCAATAAGACAAATTTTTTGGGTTCGTGCTTAGATTTATATACTGCTCGAATTGAAATCTTTTGTAATTTGTTATACTGGCTATCGAAATTATTAAAATTATGTATGTAGGAGTTACTATACCGATTTTTTTTTCACTCATATTTTTACTATTTCAGATAGTATAAAAGCTATACCTACGAGGCCTTAAGCCAAAAATATATATTTTCACTGCTTCTTGTAAATTAAGAATTTTCTCATACTTTCTCAAGGAATTGCTGCCTCGAATCTTCTGCACTCGTATTTAGGAAAATCTATGTAAACGTAACTATTTCGAAAAAGTACATAAATAACTTTCCGTTGTGTGTATTCCTTCCAACAGATTTAAAAAAAATTATATTGTATTTGAGTTGGGACTTTCGCCAATTTTGTTAAATAAATTGCATTCTCAAGTTGGAAATGAGAAACAGGCCTTCCAACTATTCAGCACTACAAGAATTGCCAATAAAATTTTCGGCTAACCACTTTACTCTCGTCTGCTATTGTCCCTCAATGCGAGCTTTCACTGTAGCACATTACATCGCGCTGCTCTATAAAAACAAAAACAAACCCTAGGTAGGTGCTGCCAAAAAGAAGAATGCGCTTAATGCAAGTGCCAAAGGGACTGGGACTGACAGAGGGGACAGACGACAGCCCGACGACGACTTGGGCAGGGACAGCGACAGAGACAGTTTTCAAAGCATATGGCAAGGTTTTTGGCTTTGGCGTTGGCGGCGGACGCCGCAGGAGCGGCAGCCGAGCAGAGCAGAGCGTACTTACCATGAAAACCATTAAATTGTAAAACGTCTTACAAAATAATAATTGCCCGGCAACGTTCTGGCCACGTTACGGAAGAAGACGACGAAGGCGACGTTGAAGGTAACAATAGCGGCGACAACAACAACGACGACGACTTGGTCGCTTGTTGCTTGAAATAAACGTTGCAACTATTGTAGTTAGTCTTCACTTCTTTTGTCGCAGCAGCTGTTACCGTTTGCTGCATGCTACACGCGGTGGCATCAATGACACACACAGAGATAAAGATAAACGCACACACAAACACACACAGAGGCACAGCTACACGCACGCACACTAAGACGATTCGTAGCTGCCAAAAGTGCGCAGCCAACGCGGCGTCAGCGTCAACGTCAGCGTCGGCAGCGGCCGCATTGTGCAACGGCAGACGATTTCGCTTAGCTGCGTTTTGGCAGCGCTTTTATTACAGTTGTTGTTGTTGTAGTTGTAGTAGGTCGAAATCTTCTTTTTGCAATTTTTGTTTTTTTGCCTCTTTTTGTTGCAAGTTGCAAGTACAGCTTAGCGGTGGTCGCCGTGCGTGACGTGCTTAAACTTGTTCAGTCGCTGCAGTTGCAGTCGCAGTCACAGCTGACGCTGCAACTTTAATGTATCTTTAAGCAAATATTTTGTTGTGTGTGTTTTTTTTGGCAGGCGGCAAGGCATGACCAAGTCCAACGCACTTTGACTTTGGGACGCACTGCAGCAGCTGCTCTGCTTTGTGTGTTGCAGGTGCCCGCAGCAAGTTCGCGCAATTGGGCTTAATTGCAATCAACGCTGGGGCGTCAAACGCATAAATACATCCGGCCGCACTTATTAGCACTTATTGCAGCAGCTTCCTGGGCGGGGGTGTTACACTTTGTTGCATATCCGGCCAATTGCAACGGCCCCGGCCCCGCGGGCCACACACACGCACGCACGTTAAACCGAGATTGTTACACACTTAATTTGATCAAATGTTGCTGCTGCTGGGGCGTTGTAAGCTTTAAACGCACAACTGCACACACACACGCACGCAGTAACTATAGTATAAGTATGTGTGACGCCCCATGCAACATAAACGCTGCTGCTGGCGGCGGCGGCAAGTGCGCGTTTATTTATTGACAACACTGTGATAAAGTGTGTGAATGTGTGTGTGTGTGCAAATTACAGCACATCCGTCATTTTAATTTCACTTAAAACGCCATTTAAATCAAAGGCAGCACAACAACAACAGCAACAACGCATGCAACGTTTTTGTTATTTGTTGCAAGCAGTAGAATCCAAACAACAACAACGACGACAAAAAGCCGGCAGCAAAACGCGCGCAAAACGTAAACAACAACCCGACGTCAACGAAGACGACGTTAAAGCAACGAACGAAAAACAATGCCAAAAAGCTTGCAAGCGAAATAAAACGAAGCGCGCACGCGTCCGTGACGGCCGACTGCGTGTAATCAAATGTTCGTGGCGACTGCCAAACAAAGAGCAACAGGCGGCAAACTTTTGTGTGCGCCGTGGTGAGCTTAAGCTAAGCGCTCAAAACTCACCATAGCGCGGTGTGTTCGTTCGTTCGTTTGTTTGTGTTAAGGTGGAGCTAGGCCAAATGACAAGTTGCCGCGTATATTATTGGGTGGCCAATACATTGTTTACATTGTCACTCTCTCGAGCGCGCGTGTGTTTGTCTGTGTCTCTGTGTGTATGTGCGAGTAACTATGTGTGTATTGTTAATTAACATGCAGTCAGATTGTGACAACTTGGCGTAGGTGTTGGCGCCAGCATTTTCATTGGCTGCTGTTAGCCCATAGGCAATTAATACCAATGTCGGTTTGTCATTGTGTGTGTGTGTGTATTTATATATATCACTTTATATATAATACAAGTATATTTTGTGTGTTGAAGTTGCGTTAGATTTGCCTAGACGAGCCGCCTGTCAACTTTGTTATGTTTTATCATACTCTATCTACAGCGCACGTTTTCCACGCAAACGAGAGACAAACGAAACTAACAACAATTAACGAGGGTCAACTGATTGGTTTTGTGAAGATGTCTTTAGTAGAGTTGATAGCTTTTATCTGCTAACGAGTTGAGTGGAGTTTGATATGTTTTAATCTACAACTTACTGAGAAGAAATATTTGGTTGAAAGTGACATGTTTTCTTATGGACTACAATTATCGTATTAAGAGCTGTTGAATGAAACCCCAAAAAGCTGTTATTTGTGGAGGAACCAATACTAAGGACTGCATAAATCTTTGGATGATTAATCTTCAGCTAGACGGATTGAGTCTTCTGACAAAGTTTACTTTTAAGCTTTCAAACACAATTTAATATATACTAAATGGGCCTCCGCCCTATGCTCCGACCAGGAGTGACTTACATTATCTATTAAATTTATATTTTTTGGCTATTAAATTGTGATATGTACTGCCTGCCAAGGAATAAATAATTGACAGGCCATAGCAGATGATTAACTTATTACAGCCTGTATGCGGCTCTTCTACTGACAGATAGTCTAAATCTGCTCTGAAGTCTTTAAAAATAACCTCATTAAACTCATCGCTAATACCTAAAATATCTTTGTGTATTTAAACCTTTGAATCTTTATGTTCTAAAAATTTGAACTTAGACTTTACCCCCAAAATTTCAACTTAGGCCGCTATCAAAATTTGCATGAAAAATTTTTGATTTTTTTACAGTCATACAAGATTCAACTTTAAGGGATTTTCAATACGATGATATTTTCTAACTTTCAATATTCTATTTACATGGTGGATATCACTGCGATATCACTGTGACTAATCCGAATTATAAAGGGTGAATTTTTAATAGAGTCCGCATTTTCGAATGGGATACCTCCGCAGCAAATTGCCACTTTTGACATATTTTGTTCAGTAAGGCCTAACAATTCATTATTGAAGATATGCAAGAACACTGTCCTTAAATCTTTAAGATTTTCAATCGAAATCAGTGTTCTGTTGTGCGAAAACCCTCCTTTACCGCCCACTACTTGTACCTGTACTCACCTACGCAAACGAAACATGGGTGTTAATCAGGAGGAAATAAAAATAAGCTCCAAATATTCGAACGTAAGATCCTGCGAAAAATCTTTGGAGGACCATGTATTATATAGCTGATACGGCCACCCCTACATATTTACATTCCTCAAAACAAACCGACTACGATGGATTGCCCACATAATTAGAACGATCGATAGCTATTCTCTAAACGAATAATGCTTGGACAGTGTGTAGGAAGCCGAAGAAGAAGTCGACCAAAGTAGAGATGGTTGGATGGGGTTGATCAAGATGCTGAGGATTTAGGAATGAGATATTGGAGAACACAAGGCCGAGATCGCGACGAATGGGGTCGAACACTACAACAGGCAAAGACCCGACCAGGGTTGAATCGCCAATGATGATGATGATGATGAGTGTTCTATTGTAAACACTTATAGAGCTCTTAGTAAATGAATCGTGCTATTCATCGTGTTCTTGTTCATGTTCAAAGTCATTTGGCATTCCACGGTGTCGGACCACCAATTAGAATGAGAACAGCACAGTCCGAAGAAAATATCGCTGAGAGAGATAAAAGAGCATTTTAGGATTAACTGGCAATAAAAGCCGCTGCCTAAGGAATATGAAAATTTTGCGTTGGGTTGTCTACCAGAACAGCGGCCCACACAAATAGTATAGATCTTAAAAATGAATTTTAAGAAAAAAACATTAATTAATTTAAGGAAATTTTAAAAATATGAAAATATTAAGATTGCATAAATGGCAATGGGCAACAATTTCAGAACAATTTTCTATCCCAAATAACAGTCTCACCGTGAAAAGCACTTAGTAGGTAACAGCCAATATATTTGGCGCCAGGAAGGAGCATTAACGTCGAGAAATTGAATCTCACGATCTTAAAATTGGCAAATTGAAATATCACATTTACTTTATTCAGACCTGTTATGAGAGAGGGGCTAAAGATGATTATATCCCCGGCCCGGAGTTTTCTCAGGGCTTTATAGTTTAGTTTAATAAAGTTATTTTTTCCCAGGGCCCAGATTTTCTCTCTACGGACATGACATTATTTATGTTACTAAGCCTAATCCTTAAAAATAAGGCACCTTAAATAATTCAGTGCAAACAATATTTAAAAACTATTCAAAAAAATCTTTTTAAAATTTATAAATTAGTAATTGAAGCGAATTTGAATTCTTCTGCATTTAATTCTGAATTTCTAATTATAAAAATATATAATCAGAGAATGGACTTATGTCTAATAAAGTAGATATAAATCACTCAATTTTCATATTATTAAATTTATTAATTAAAAATTAAATTAAAAATCTTTCCAAATTTTCCGTCAATTCCAAAAATGTTCTTGCCAAACAATCCACGAATCACTGAGTTTAAAATATGTCTGTTTATAAGTAAAAGATTTCTAGAAAGCCACTAAATAAGCCCATCTACGGTGCAAAATCCTTTTATTCTCACCTATTCTCTTCAAATCTGCAAAGCCAGCCCTCGCAGTATATGAATATAAAGTAGATATAATTCGTCAATTTTCATATCATTAAATGTTCTAGTTTCATGATCGGGTCTTTCCGAACTTTCCGTCAATCCCTAACGCTTCCAAAGGTATTGCCAACAAATCAGCGTATCGCTTTGAGCTTAAAAAATTTTATGTTTACACGCAAAAGATTTCTATCACAAAACTAAATAAACCCACCTCCCAACCAAACCCCTTTTATAAACCTCCTTTCTTTCCCATAATTTCATAGTCACCCCTCGCAGTCGAAAATTAAATCAAAGCAAAGACATTTCGGCAGGCAAAAGGCTTCCAGCAGCTGTGGGAGCCAACAGCAGCCGCAGTCGTCGCTGCCACCGTCTCCATCAGAGTCGCCACCGCCACGTCCTCCTCCAACTCCTCCACAGCAGAGCACAGCACAGACTGACTTCATCTAACGGTTTGGAGCTCTGCTCTGATCCACTTTTCCACGCGCTTTGACAACCATTTTTGGTAACAATAAATCGTGATACATCATCAAAAGTCAATTCAAATATGTAGACAACGTTGTTTTTGTAACATTTTGTTTGTTTTGTTTTTGTTTGTTTTTGTTGTTGTTTTTGTCTTTGTCGTTTGACATGGCGCGTTGCAAGTAACAAAAAATATTTTAATTTTAATTGATTGTCGAGCGAGATTTACGTGCGCAAAACTATTTTCTCACGCTCACACACAGATAAACTGTCTCTGTCTCTGTGTGTGTGTGTGTGTAGTTGACAGGATTAGAAGGCAACACAACAAACAAAAAAACAAAATGGAAAGTACGTAGCTGTAGTTTGCAAATATTTCTTTTGCTTTACGTTTTGGCCTACGCAAAATACCTATGAAGAAGCATTTCTTTTATTGCATTGTGTGCCCAATAAACTAAAACGGAATAAAAAATAAATACTAAATATAAAAAAAAATCAATATACTACGTGACTGAAGCGTAGCAAATTCCAATACCAAGATCATCATCGCACTGTGCATATCAAAGACACAACACATCAAAGGCGCACGACGAACCAAATGACGAACCAACTGAATCAGCCATCCGACGATCCGTCTTTGCATGCGCCTCAGTCGCCTGTCCACAAGCTACTAAACTGTCTCTTGTCTCTTTGCATGTCTTTTAGCGGAGACAACAACCAACAAAGAGTGGAATGAAGCTCAATTCAATTAGAGCAAGAATGGTGAGTAGTCAACGAACGCATCAGACAATTGGAGAGAGTGTCAAGTGAGAGCTCAAGCATGAGATCCTAATGATGGGATTAATATGAGGGAAATCAAACAACAAAGGGAAATCTGTGGGAAATCTTGTCCAAGTATTATGAGCATTGAACACAATTAAAAGGACGGAAGAATGACAGATCTGAGCTGATATTAAATTGAACATTTAGCTGTTGATAATGCGACCATAATAAGGAAGACTTAGCCTGAGGATTAAGCTCGCGGTTAGGTATTTTTTTGTATAACTTTATAACTTCTGTATTTATAATTTCAGAGCTTTCTATTATCAACTATGGCTGATTTGTTTGGTAGGGAAGCTTTGTTTTTGGGAAGCTATCAACATTTTTGCTATTATTTTGTATGCAATTCTTTCTACAGAAATGCTTATCGGAACATCCGCTAACTATTCAACCATATCCGTTTATTCTTAAGAACTCTTGGATCTCGGAAACCTTTAGTATAAGAGACACCAATTATTAAATGATGCTCATTTTTCAAGAACAGGTCAAGTAAATTTAAATATACATTTAAATATGATAAATATTTTTAAATTTTTGACTTAATTATTTAATCAGTTCAAATTTACAAAACTAATGGGAATAAATATGATTATAGACCGATAGATTATTTTGGCCTGAGTGATATTTTGTATTTAAAATTCGAAGTAAATATAAGAAGCATGAGAAGACAATTTGAAAAATTTTACAATATTCGTAATTTCGTAAATCAAACCAAACATTTACTTGTGACTGAAAAATTGTGTAAATTTCTTTACTTAATTGTGAAGACAAAGTACTGATAATTTTCATAGTTTTTTAATTGCTATTTATTAAATATACTCAATATGAGTAAAAACTGTAAAGAGATACAAAATCATGATATATGGAAACTTCCGAGTAAAACTTG
Source organism: Chymomyza amoena (assembly GCA_037043745.1). Classification (NCBI taxonomy): domain Eukaryota; kingdom Metazoa; phylum Arthropoda; class Insecta; order Diptera; family Drosophilidae; genus Chymomyza; species Chymomyza amoena. The sequence goes on from JBAMAX010001633.1 coordinate 74,713, forward strand.
ATTTGCACCTATTTTAAAGGCATTTCATTCATTATTTGTTCTTAAGAACCGTTTTCGAAATTTTTTTAAAAATCATGATTGTGGGTACAGTTCTTTTTATTCGTGAATATCTCCGGAACAAAATATTTTATAGAACAATAAATCATATACATAATAGTTCATTATTGTATTATTGGTATTGAGTGATTATTAAAGCTACAAACAACCAAAGTCGAACAAAAAATTCGAACATTTATCATAATTACAAATTTTCAGTATGCATTTATTAGCAAAAAAAATTGTTAAAAAATGTTTAAGCTTTGACCTGAAATAAAATTCTTTTACGAAACTTTCTAAGATTTTCGAAGTCGAATGAGAGCTGTGGATGCTATGGGAATCATATCAAACTTCACATTTGGAATATAATATTGAAAACGATTCCTAATAAAAAAAAGTTAATGTAATTTTCGTGTTTTCGGCCCAAAATTACATTGTGACACAAGAATTTCATACGTATGTTAAGATGGGCAAAAATCTAAAAGGACACTAAAAATTTATTTTTCTCGTCTTTACTTTTTGATAAATAAGCAAACTTTTTGATTTTAATACATTTTTGACTTACACAATTTTTGAGCCGGGTTGATATTTCTGTGGAAATTATCATATGATATTTATTTTTAACACCCCTCATCATCACAATAATTTTCTTTAAAAGGACGATCACTAATTAGATTACGCATCATTTGGCTAGCTTAAGGGAGTTAGAGACATTATCACAATTTTTATCTTTAATATATAGATAAAATTAATTTTTTATCGATTGCTTAATTTCGCATCTCTTATGCACATAAATACCCATTTGAGGAAGAAATCTCACCTGGATCCGGTAACTCAAGGTTGAAAATATCTTTCGTTCAGTCACAACATCAAAACATCACCACGGTGCTAATTTTTCAGAATTCCGATAAGCCATTTGAAATATTACCTTTAAAACTGGACTATTGTACCGAATTCTTGTTTTTCCAAGATGGTCTCTGCTCTTACCTAACACCACATTGATAGTATACATTCTCATGTCAACCATTTTGGACAAACTTTTGAAGATGTCGGTTTAAACTTTAGACTATAAAGATCTAACACCCTCGACCTTTTATTTAAGTCATCCTAATCACTGACTTTTAAGTTTATTCTTAATCAATTTCGTTTAAATATGTCGAAAAGCTAGAGACATTAATTATTGTCAGTCGGAAGAGAAAGTTAATAAATTCCATTAGCTTAGTATTTTAAAAAATATTTTAATTTATGTTCCATTTGGTACATTTTAGTTTGCAAAGAAAATCCTCCTTCAGCGTCTTTTTGAGCAAAACAAAAATAATATAATTTCTGCGCCTAAAAGATGCTACATTTCTTGTTTAGCCAAGTTCACAACCAGCTGTCAATGCGTTTTTCGCTGCATAAACACAATTGTCTTATATTTTTAGACTACAAGCCTACCATAACATAAGTAAAAGTTTTCTTTAATTTTATTTATTTATTTAAACATAAATGTATATTACTTTTAATTTATTTACTGAAAAAATATCTTCAGGTACGATAGTTTAAAAAGATAGAAAATGTGGCAACTTGTGCTCCAAAAGGTTGCAACAAAATGTAACTTGACTAGCAAAGCTTACAACCTGCCCCCATTGAGTTTTTAAATGAGCAAACTGTTCCATGCGTAGGAATGCCCTTTCCCAGCTGAGTGCCATGGGATTTTTAAAAAGTAAAGTGTAATACCAAAAAAATAAAAGCTAAGCGCGATTCATACAATTTTTTAAACGAAAGTTTTACTTTTAAATTTTTTAATTGTATAACCAACACTTTTAAACATGAAATATGGTTTCTTTCGATTAAAAAAGGTAATTAATATAATTTCTCTCAAACTGAAACCCTTTACTAATAATATAAAATTGCAGAACAGTAGCAGAGCAATAAAGCTACAGTGGACGCTTTCCCTACACAAAGTAAATAAAACAAAAAGTTTCCCTTTTGATCTATGATCATAAACAAATAAAAAGCAAAAACTTTGCGTATGTAATAAATATATAAACAAGTTGTAAGTAAGCCATGGCAAAACCCTTGGACGCGGTTTTCCAACGTTGAGGTAAAACCGATCGTCAGATCTCGCGGAGGTCCTTTTTGGTACCTTTGCACCTTTTTTTTCCCAGCGGAAGTGCCGCGCATTAATCGGGTATTTTTGCAGGCAGGCAGGCGGATAATTATATCCGGAAATTTGACTTTTCGCTCGTATTTTTAAATGCACTGCAAATGATTAAGCGGGCATGTTGGCTTAGAGAGTGCGTTTGTAACAATTAGCCAAGAGACATTTAAAAAAGGATTAAATAAGTAGCTGGTAAATATATTTCATTTTAATTATTAGTTTGAAACTTTAACTATAATTGTAAATAAATAAATAGGTAATTATCTGGTATAAATGAAATTACTTGTAAACGTGATTTAAGCTATAAATATCTAGAGATGATCAGATGCGATGGTTTTTTTTTTTAAATTTCTTATATATTACAATCTATAGAGCACTCACTAGTCGCTTAGTCTCAACAAATTTCTTTGTTGTTCAAAATATTTGTGTTTTTCTAGGGTTGATTTTTATTATGTGTTTTTGTATATACGAGTATGTGTGTGTATTTAGTGTGTGTGTGGGTATTTACTAATTATGCATAATGAAACCTTTTTGTGGAGTTTCCTGGATTAAAATTTTAGCTCAGATTTTATGACTTTTGGTTTATCATCAATTTTTAATTATATAACAAATAAGATTATTGCTTTGAGTGAGTTGTTAACAATTAAATATGAAATTTACGTAAGATCAACAATTAGTTTAGTATAATATTATTATAATTATGAAAAGTTGGCATAATTCCATGAAAACGATTATAGGATATAATTTACTTAAGCAAAAATTTTTAACATGGTCTTTGGATATTCATTTTTGCTATGTTCTTCTATTCGTATGATTGTCTCCATGATCGGAGGTCCTAAGCGCCGTGAAAACGAACATTTTTAAATTTAAACTTTCTCGAACCATCTTCATTTCTCCCTTTCAGGACTTCACGTATTATTACAATAATTTGTAATATTTTTGTAAAAATAATTGGATTTTTATACCCTGTACCGTATGGTACTAAGGGTATATTAAGTTTGTGCAAGCCGAAAATGTCGGAGACACCACAAAGTTACTTAAAATATGATCAGGGTGAATAGAGAAGTCGATATACCCATGTCCGTCTGTCCGTCCGTCCGTGTGAACGCCTAGATCTCAGAGATGGTAAGAGCTAGAGTTACCAAACTTTCACATTAGATTCCATATTATTCCATAGGAGGCAAGTTTATTTTATTTTGTTGATATCGGGGTTAAATTATATAGCTCCCATAGGGGTGTTTGAGACGACCTCGACAAGAAAAAAATTTTAGATGAATAATTCGTTTGGTTATGAAGATATCGTAACCAAATTTGGTATTCGAAAGTTTTTTATAGTTCCCAATCACTGTACCAAATTTGATCGAAATCGGTTGACTATATCATATAGCTCCCATAGGACCGATCGGCCAAAATAACTTTTTTAAAGAAAAATTCGCTATATTTCGTTTTTTAATAAAGATATCGTAACCAGATTTGGCGTTTTTTAGAGCATTTAAGCAATGTGCCAAATTTGAACAAAATCGGTTGACTATATCATATAGCTCTCATAGGTCCGATCTTCCAAAAAATCGATTTTTTAACAAAATTTGTTGTGTTTCGTTTTTTTGTTAAGATATTGGGACCAAATTTGACATTCGTGAGTATTTTATAGTTCATAAGCACTGTACTTAATTTAATCCAAATCGTTTGACTAGATCATATAGCTCCCATAGGACCAATCGGTCCAAAAACACGTTTTTTATACAAAATTCGATGTGTTTTGTTTGTTTGTAAAGATATTTGAAATAAATTCGGCATTCCGATCTCTTTTAAGGTATTTAAGCACTGCGTCAAATTTTATTGAAATCGGTTGACTATATCATATAGCTCCCATAGGAACGAACGGTCAAAAAAAATTTTTGCTTAAAAATTCTTCTGTTTTTGGTTTTTTGTGAAGAAATCGGACTTTATTATAAGCTAGTGGTACAGGGTATCCTAAAGTCGTCCGCGCCCGACTTTACGTCCGCCATTTTTTTAAAATTTATTTTATTAAATATTGTAACTTAGAATTAATTCTAGGGAACAAAAGCAATTTGAAGCCAGAGCAACGAAGGTATTCAGGTTAAATGTATTTATTTATGTATCTTCAAAGTGAGTCTATTGCTTTGAGTTTGGGGTAACGTTCTCAACAACTTATAAGATCCTGCAATTTTGCTTAAAAGTCTATCCAAAAAACATTAAAGATTTTTTGGAACAGCTTTTCTAAGTGTAGGTTTAAGAGTAGACTTAATTTTTTTTTCTTACTTGGGATCTTAACATGATTTATTTTTTAAAAAATTGATTGCAGTTTTCTAAAGTATGGGATCGCCTATACAACTAAGAAATTATCTAAGACAGTTCATAGAAAGTTTTTGAAAAATTAAAAACTAATATTTATACCTTTTATTTTTCGCTCAACGGCGCTGATATTTACTACAAATTTTACCTTTATTTCTTGGTACCCCTTAAATGATATCTTCAGTTAATCAGATTGAATTGGCGATCATAAATTTGGAAATTATGGTTTTTAAATATATGTAGTTTTGATTAATTGCATTATAGAAAATAATTAAAAAATAATTTATTGCTATAAAGAAATTTAATTATACTTCTTTCAACGCTTTGAAAATTGCTTGAAAACTTCTTTATAGCGTTTATTAGATCAAATAGAAAAAACCATTGCTTTATCAGTTTTGGTTTTAAAGATTTGCCCTATCTTTTTTTTGCATGTCTATAAAAACCGATAAATCATCAAAAATTTCATTTATTTACCATACATATTTATAAGCTTTATTTTTGCTAAAAAGATAGCGAAATTTTGTATCCAAAATATAAATTTTTTTGCATTAATGTTAATTACTATTATCATTCACACTCGCTCTTGCACGCTCTCATTTGTATGCATTTATATCTCTTACTATCTCACAGCACTCTCTCCCGATACGACTAATTTTTCCCAACGAAAATAACCCAACTTGGTAAAAATTCCAGCTCAAGTCAAGGATATCTCCGACAAAACCAACAACTCCCAAAAACAACAAAAACAACACCAAGATCGGAGACCAAAAATTGCAGCCGCTAAAGACAAAAACCCAAAGAAGAAATTTACGCTCAGAGGCTCAACAGGCCAGATCAGGTATGACGTCAGAGTTGAATAAGGCCAGCGCGCATGGGCCAGAGCGAGACGACTAGTGAGCACGAAACGAACGAACGAATCGCGCAAGAGCAAAGCAAAATGTTGACTTGAGCAATGGCCGGCGAGATGCGTGCGTCAATTGCGTTTCGTCATTGCGTGCGTGCACACATAACGGCAGCTAGTAACGGCTAACGGTACGCGTAACGGCTGTGCGAAACAAAGAATTAATTAGAAAATAAAGCAAAAATTAAGAAAGAAATTAGTGTAAAGTGTTGGAATATTGAGAAAAAATTAGAAGTAAGAATCTTAAAGAAATTTCGACGTTTTTGCAAACGATGAGCGCGCGCTCCGTGTCGCCCAAAGTGCTGCTCGACATAAGCTACAAACAGACGCTGCCCAGCATCATGGAGCTGCAGCATAATGTGATCAAGCTAATACAAGTGGAGCAGCAGGCCTATATGCAATCCCTAGAGCAGCAGCAGCAGACACCACCTAACGGTCAGGGACACTATATGTGCCAACAACAGCAGCAGCAGCAACAACATTACGCCAATCTGCCTTCGGACTATGCCAGCTATGGCATAACCGAGCTGGAGGATCAGGATTATAATATACCCAGCAGCGAGATTTTAAGCACCAGCAGCAATCACAGCGCGCAGAGCACAGGAACCGGCACAGGCACGCCGCCCGGACACATCTCCGCGCCGCCGCTGCTGGAGCTGAATAACAACAACTTTGTGCCGCAGCAGCAGCCAACGCAGGATGCCACAGCGCTGCATGCGGATTACATACTTAATGAGCATGGCAAGCGCGCGCGCAGCAGCAGCGACTATGATTGTCAGAGCAATGGCCATGCGCTGCTGCAGCCGGAGCACAAGAAGAGTCTGGTGCAGCAGCAGCCACAGCCGGCTTATGCGCCGCCCAGCGTGGATTACTTGCCCACCACGCTGGAGAGCCATAACAGCGCCTGTGACTCACCACATTTTGACTTCAATGCCGCGGCCGCCGTGGCTGCTGCCGCCGAGGAAGAGGAGCTGCAGGAGCACAAATACGCCAGCTACATGCAACAGCAGCAACAACAACAACAGCAGCAGCAGACGCCACTGCTGCACTTCCAGAGCAACTATCGGCAGACACCCTTCGACGCCTACGAGCCCGCCAACTCGCTCAATGGCAGCGCCTACTCCAGCTCCGATCGTGATGACATGGAATACGCGCGTCAGAGCGCCTTGAGCGCCGTGGGCTTTGTCAAGCAGGACGAGCTGGACATCTCGGGCAGCTGTCTGACCGACGATGGCGATGCCAGCAGCAAGGCCTTCCGCAAGCCCCGGCGGCGCATTAAACGAAAGCCCAGCAAGACGGAGGAGCCGGATGAGTTTAGCAATCAGCGCGTCATGGCCAATGTGCGAGAGCGCCAGCGCACCCAAAGCCTGAACGATGCCTTCAAAGCGCTGCAGCAGATCATACCCACGCTGCCCAGCGACAAGCTGAGCAAGATACAAACGCTCAAGCTGGCCACAAGGTAAGTACAATGGGTTTTTTTTTTCGCCTCGGGCATTTCCGGCACGGGCGGGCGGGCTTAACCCAGTTTTGTGGTTTACCTAAGGCGACGCAGGTAGCGCGCTGGCCAAGCGGCGCCTGGGAAATTACGTCAAAATGCTCATTGAAATGGTTTTTTTTTCCTAACTATCTTGCAGATACATTGATTTTCTCTGCCGCATGTTGAGCTCCAGCGATATATCGCTGTTGAAAGCTTTAGATGGACAACAGATGCAGGGCTATGCCAGCACGTTGCTGACTGCAGCCAATGGAGCCGAGTCTGATCTCAAGAGTTTGCGCAAGGCCAATGGAGCGCCCATCATACCGCCGGAAAAGCTGAGCTATCTTTTTGGCGTCTGGCGCATGGAGGGCGATGCGCAGCACCAAAAGGTCTAGGATTAGTAGGAGTAACTGGTGATGGGTTGGGGCTTCCAAACTAACGAGAATTCCATGTGCCAGCATATGGCACTTTCCATTTAGCTAACTAAGTTTAAATACTATTTAAATTTATTTAAAAACAGCGCCAAAATGTTTAGTTAGTATTTAAATATTTAAGACTTAAATTAAATTGTAAAATTGTTGCACGCAAAAAGTTATAAATATAAACATAAATATAAAAAAAATATCTGAGTCGAACGCCATTTTGTTTTTTTTTTCATTTTGTATCTCAAGCGCATATCATTTGCTGCCGCTCATTTTGTTTCCCATTAAATTAGGCGCGAAAATGTCGCTGCAGATACAAAGATACGAAGATCTGTATCTTCGGCTACTCTCCGCCGTTTCGGTGGGGTCCCAGCGGCTTTTGTTGTCTGCATATAAGGCGTATATATGTACGCTATATATATATATGTACATAAAGCTGAAGCGACGACATACTTAGAGCGTAACGTCATGCCAAGTTGTGCCACAGACAGCCAGCCAAGTTGTGTATCTTAAAGATACATTTTCATTTTGCAGCCTGGGAAGCGCTTCCACACACACACACACATACTGACAACACATCCGGTGATTTATGCGCATTTGTCAATGTTGTTGTAGTTGTTGTTGTTGCAGCTTCCAGTGGCACATAAAATTGTTTACAAAGTACAAAGTATTTATGTCGCCAAAATGAGTATTTAAAATTTTCATAATTAGTTCAGTCACAGCCTCGAGTCACAGTACAAATGTTGCTCATCAAAGATATGTGCCTGTTGCAACAAGCTTCATGTTGCACTTTCACAGATACACACTAGTGCACATCTAGATACATCTGTATCTATAGCTACTCTCTGGCATCTTTTTTAGTTTTTAGCTTAATTGCTTTTTAAATGGCAGCTGGCAAAAGTATCTCAAGTTATTTACTTCTAAAGCAAAAGATTAGTCTAAATTGGCCGCATAGAGTTATAAATTTGGAAGCACTAAAACATGACAGCTTGCCGCTTTTTGTGGCAACTTGTCGAAGCTGACAAGGTGGAAACTTTGAGTGGTGACAGTGGTGGGGACTGTGGGAAATTGTTGTTTTAGGTATGGGCAAGCTCAATGAGAGAGGGGCAAAAGGAAACTTGGAATAATTATATTATTGTTCAAAGAATTATGAGGACTGCGATCCCTGCTAGTTAGCCATAGTTTGTTAGTCTTAGGATTATGATTAATAAATCTACCATACTAGCGAATTATCCTGAGATCTATTATTCAGCTTCTACGCAGGAACCGATTTTTTCACTTCAAATTAACAAGGTAGAATCTATGATGGGTGCTAGTGGGAGAGACTATGGGATATTGTTGTCTTAGGTATATAGCTACAAGTCGAACGAAAGAGGAGAAAACCGAAACTTTATCTGGATTTATCTAGGAGCTTTATTCAGGGTACTTTGCCAAAACAAAAGCTATTCTGGAACTATCTGAAATAGTTTATCGTTAATAAATCTTACTTACTTAAAATTCTGCGCAAATTATTTGTGGCAAATTGTGATGAATATAGGAACTACGATCAAAAGTAATGACGATCTTCTGCGTTTAACCCATGGAGAAAACATTGTAAATAACGGCAAGGCACAGAGACTGAGATGGATACCTCATGCTCCACAAAAGAAGATATTAGAGTACAACCTAACTTACGCCCCAAAAATCGATTAACCGACTGTATTGAAAAAGACTTGCGAGTACTTGGAGTTAGTGACTGGAAGATGCTGGCTAAAGACAGAGGCGAATGGAACAGGATAGTAGAGGAAGCCAAATCCCTCCCGGGTTGTAGCACTAACAGATGATGATGATGACGAAATCTTTCTTACAATTCAATTTTTTTATTTATAAGGAAATCCAGAGGTCCATCAACGTTGCAACAGATTTTGTTTTCCGTAACTTAAAAGATAAAAGCTTTGGGTGGGTATGATTAGTGGAACTAATAATAATTTAAAATAAATAAAGAAATAATTTTCTTATATACAGACAAAGCCAAATAGGGTCATGGAAGCTTTACTAGAACATCCTTAGGCGGCCAGAAACCTTTCTGTACTAGAACCATAACTATCTTTATAATTTCATTCAGGTATAGCTTTCAGAATCTTCAAAGAACCGGACTCTCTCTCTTGAAATTAAAAATGTGACCTTTTTGAATGCAGTTTGTAGGCTCTTTTGGAAATATTCGTTCTAGATATATGTAGTCCCAAGAAAGGAGGTCAAACAATGAAACTTTACCAGAACGTTCTTGCGGGGGTAATATCTTAACGCAGGGTAAAAGATATCCCTAAATAGTTTAAGGGATAACAGCAGTGTAGAATCTGCAGAACATTGATTTTCTTTCAACTAAATTGGTACTCAATCAGCGGTTCTTAAAGTAATTTTCCGATATTTTTTTTTTAAAAGAAGCTTTATAAATATTTTAAGCTACAGTAATTAATTTTTACAAGGTATTTTGAAACAAAATGGCGCCTGTAGAGAGCTACAAGTATGTTGCTAATTTCCGGAGAGGCCTCCACAGCTGGGGCTTTTTGACGTGGCCATTGATCGGAAACTAAAGAAATTTTTCCTTTTAATTTATGGAACAAAATCAAGTGAACCAAGTAACAGTTTTTCTATGTAACAAAAAAAAAATGGCGTAAAGTGTTTTTGGCGAAGCATCTCGAAACACAAAAGTCGTATGGAAAATCTTCATAAATATTCCATAACTGAGTCACAAGGGGGAGGGTGTGTATTTTGATGAAATTGAGCGTCACGTAATTTATGGATGATCCCTAAGTTTGAAAAACAATTTTTTTTTTCGTCATAAAAGATCATAACAAATGATCAGACAATTTTTTTTTATAAAACAGGGTTTTGCTACAAAATGGTATTATAAAGATTATATAAAAATTTCAAATCGATCGGATTAAAATTGATTGAGTTATTCGTGAAGCTATTCGCAATAAAGTAGTTTCGAAAAAACGCGTTTAAAGCCCAAACGACCTCTCGGCGCTTATAAGTTGGGGAAAAGTTTTTTTTTTTTTTAAATCACATTGGGACATTATGTCTAATCATCATTGTTAATAAAAATAACTGGCCGATTTCCTAAAGATTCTTCTAAGTTTTCTAACCCTTAACTAAGCAGAAATCGCCTAAGCTATAAAATTCAGCCGAGTCAACTTGATGCCCAACCTATGACTATGCATGCTTGGGTACAAACTATGAAAATCTTGTTAAAGGTTCTTCCAATATTTTGTTATTTAAAAAAATTGCCTTTTCTGCGCGTATTTTGATACTACTTTGCTCTCCTAGAAGAGAAGGACGACAGTATATAAGCTAGGAACACAAATTTAGATGAGCAGATTTATGTGAGGCTAACAAACAAAAATGTGGATACTTGGATAAATCATCCCCCACTCAAGCAGGCCAACCATATCAATCATTACCCCTTACTACTCCCACACTTCTTGCTAAAATATTAGTTCCCTGACTGCTCCTAGGAGAGGCATGAGGAGCTCTATTAATAGCTTACTATAGAAAACAATAAAATATTCCTAATCAAAATGAGTACAGTGTATTTCTCTGTCGCCTTCGTTTGTTTTTCAATCTTCCCAAGTAATATAGCACAACATTACATTCACACTCTCCAAAAAGTCATCCAAGTGTACACCTTGTTCTTATCCAAAACCACTTTCAAACATTATATACCCATTATTGTCGAACCACTTGAGATTGCGTCAATGTTTGGCTTGTTATAAAACAAGAAGGAAAAACTCAAGCGCTTTTTACTTTTCCTTAAAACAATCACAAGAACAGTTTTCCCTCTAGGACTACCAAATGCTATAAATTATACATAATACATATTAAATTTCCTGCAGCTACCTGGAGCTCGATCCCAACTGCTTCAGTTGTTCAGGTCGACCCCAACTTTTTTACAAGCATCAAACTGTCAACGCCCCAGCTCAAAAGATACTTTAGATGTTTTTTCTCTCCAACGTAGAAGTATCGCTACTCAAATAACAACAGCATAAATTGTGGAACTAAATTTAGAGGCAGAGATACAACTGAGAGATCTTCAAGGAGTAGATTGTAGTTTGGTAACCCTGGCAAGGACTTTTGCTATAATAGAATTTTTATGCTTGCAAAATTTCACATGGCCGTTAGGCCGTCCGTTTGTTATTGTAATATTGTAAAAATACGCACATGGTAATGAATGGCATGTGCTATGTGCTTGTAAGGATCATCCGTCGTTGTCGAGGACCTCATGCCAGGCTTGGACTTTTCCACACACGCACAGCTACACATATGTGTCCTCGGGACTATGGAATTTTGTATGAGGCGCAGGCGCACAGCGTTTATGCCTTTTTAAATTAAATGAAAACAATGGATGTGGGTGTTGCACAGGATGCCAAGGATACAAGCCAGACTCGGTTCCAGTGATCCCGAATATGCTTTGTTTTTTTTCGACACATATATACATATGTATGTCTGTCGGTCGGTCGGTCTGCCATTGACTTGAAGTAGGCGCCGCCTTGCAGCGCAACACAGCAGCTAATGGTTGTCTCCGGCCGTAAAAAAGGAGCTGTGGGATTTGTTAGGAACCTGCAGAGAGAGTCTCTATCTAGGGTCACTCACTCACTCACTGCCAGGGCAGCCATTGCCAGAAAGGGCGTTTAAGTAAGCAAAAGGCGTATAAATCATGATTTTGTTTTTTGTTTGCAGTTACGGGGTAGGTAGTCTTTTAATTAGAGATCTTCTTTGGGTTATTCCAAGAAAATGGTGGAATATGGAAATATTGTCGGTTTTATAGTAAGTTGGTCGCGTGTTTTTTTTTTGGGAATTCTCGAAAGAATTTTTTTAATGAATTTACGAGCTGAGTTTAATGAGTTTTATGCAAAGCATTTTTTATGGAAGATGTTTCTGACATTTGCTGGGCGGTAGTGGAAGAGGGCTTCAAGACGGACTTGTTGATTGAGCCGTCGAAGATTAGTGCGCTGCTGCCATAGAAGGACATCTTAAATGATTGTTAAAGTCTGGATAATTTATTTTAGGTGGCAGGTTTGGTATCTAACCCTGGACGAAGAGGAAAGTATTAGAGGAAAAATATAATATCATCATCTATTTGAGTTTGAACATAGAATAAAGTAAGCTTCTTAACCTTTTTACCTGACCACGGTGAAACGAAAAAGAGGTTTATATATTTGGCCTATATACATATATCTATAGATTCACCTAGTCTTATTGTCACGGCTCCTATAACTTGAATTCTTCCAATAAAATCTTCCAGATGATTGATTTTTACCAATAAGTTTATCTGTTAATCTTGTAACTTCTAAGCCTCTCATCTTAAATGGCCTTTAAGATACAAGTTGGATGCATCTTTGGATCGGCCGCAGGTTATAGGCCATGTCGCGACATATTAAATTGTATAGCCAGGGCCGTAAAGAGAATATCTGGGCCCAGGGAGTATATTGTACCGTGCTCCTCTTTATACTTGAGCTCACGACAGTAAGTTACACAGGGCCCCTTTAGTAACTCCGCGACCGGGGGGTCCCGCCTTTATATCGCTTTGTATAGCTTTGACGCCCATAACCTACAAAAAGTTTTTCAAAGCAATGATCATCATCGATCGTAATTTTTCTCAAAAGTTCTTATTATGAAATGTCTTGCAAAGGCTACTAAACATTTCTGGGTCACACATATTGGCGATTCGGTGATTTTCTTTAGTTCACTTTTAGTTTTGCAAAGCTGTCAGATTCTATAGTACCCCACTTTCTCTAATTGCACCAACTATTGCTAGCTGTCTCCCAGCACTCCTCCTCCAAGATGTCAATTTGCTGCTGACCAAATATTTAGCTACCTGCATATAACATAGAGAAATCTCTGCAGATGCACCCCTGTCCCCTATGTTTTAGTAGTTCATGTTAAAGTCAAAAGTCTGTATCCAAAACTATACGAGGCGTTTCGTATTTCAAAGTAACAAGCTACAACAACAACAACATCACGACCAACAACAATATCAACAACTGCATCCAACGGAAGCATTCGCTGGCACAAAGACCCATTTCTAGACTCATTTATGCCTTGCTGATTGATTTTTAGTGAGAACCTGGTCGGCCGATACTCGGTACTCATCAGATCCCCGTCCGACAGTTGTTCTTCATGTTGCAGTTGCTGTTGTTGTTGTTATCCATTTGATGGCTACCAAAAAGGAACCAGCTGAACATCTGGTTCACGCTACGTTGCAAACGACACAATATGAACAATAATTAAAATCAATATATGGGAGCATGTAAATATATTGGATGTGTGATGTTATGATGTAGATATATTTTGCCAGATAGATGTACTAGGCATATTATATAGAGGTAGAAGTAGCTTCTGCTTTAGTGACTTCAGCGAAAGTGCATTTACTCCCACATCGATCAATCAGCGATCAAAGTTCATAAAAAGCCTTTTGACTAATGGCAGAACCAATAACAACAAGAGCTTATTGATACCATTTAGCTGAGGTGTACACTTAGAAAAAATTCGGATGTTGTTTATGGGGTTTGAAAAGAGGAGAGTGCTCTACGCAGATGCGGATCAAGTATTTGGTCTTGGTAGGGTTCTTCACCTCGAAGAGTATGTATATCTAAGCTCGCAATAGACATTCATTCTATTTTACGAACTTTTGGGAGGGGGATACTATATGGTATTGGAAAAAGGGAGATTGCTCTATCCAGGTGCGAATCTAAGATTTGGTCTTGGGGGTTCTTCACTTCGAGGAGTAAGTATAGAAGAGCTGGCAATAGACATTCATACTATTTTTTGAACTTTTGGGAGGAGGGAGATAATTTGATTAAGAAAACCTGTTTGTATAGAAAACCCCTTCTCACAGCTCCAAAACCATTTTCTTGACCGATGGGTCCAATGGAGGTTAAATAATAGAAACCCAATTTAGATCAAACTTGGCTTAGGTGTGCCATATTCGATCAAGATATCTGTTTAATTAATTAATAACATAATTACCCCCTTGTTTGAAATCCCCTAGGCAGCCGCAAGTGGGGCCGACTAAGACTACGTGGACGACGAATTTGGTAAATCGTGGAACGAAATAAGCTAGCTAACAACCGGACCGGATGAAAATGCTTTAGAGGCCCTTTGCTCCAGTGGAAGATAAAGGAAATGATTATGATATAATGACCACGATGTCGAAAAAAATATAATAAGAAAATGTCTTCTTTTACCAAAATAGGTCTCAATCGAATGATTGGTCGTTATAACTTTAATCATCTCTGAGATCGGGGATACAGACGGACAGATGGACATACATAGGGTAGGTTAAGATGATTTGGCTGTTTAATAACCGAGATCACCCAGAGCCCTTGAGATCCATTGTGTTCCCTAATTTGTGTAAAGGAAGAAAGAAGTATAAAAAAGGAGTGAAAGAAGGGGATTGGGACTTCGGCGATCAAAACTGGAAGGCATTCGTAGCCAAGTCCCTGCTCAGATCCGTAATGGGTTTTTTCAAAAAATGGTTTATCCAGAATTTATTTATTTAACATCGTAACTTGGGATTAATTCTTGGAAACAAAGCTGGGAACGCTTTCTAATAAGCACCTTCGAAATACATAGCTGGGGTTGGATGCTTTATGACTCCTTCTCAAAGACATACGTAGTAGCAGTATGCAGTATGCAGTAGCAAATAAAAAATAAAAATATATACACTTCGAAGTAAAAACCCTCCCAAAACTAAGCTTGCACCTAATATAGCTTCATCTAGTTGCTCTGATCAATCTTTGGGTAACTCTCAACATTTTAAAAAGTTCACTCCGTCCATCATTTAATTATTGTCATACCTCTCCTCGCGTAGAATTGGGTCAAGGCACCTGCAGATCAAGTAACTCTATGGGGGTTCCTAGGGCTACTAAAGAAAAGAAAAATTATGCGTTTCTTAGGTTGCTTCAAGAAGCAAGATCATGTCATATAGACGTAGAGATTCAAATCAATTGAAGCGGCTACTGAAAGAGTATGGGGAAGACGTTGGGGGAAGGATCAGAAGAGAGCAATCTACCTTTAGTATCAAGCTATAAAGATTCCGAAAGCCGCTCCAGGACCAGCTGGAATGAGACCA
Source organism: Chymomyza amoena (assembly GCA_037043745.1). Classification (NCBI taxonomy): domain Eukaryota; kingdom Metazoa; phylum Arthropoda; class Insecta; order Diptera; family Drosophilidae; genus Chymomyza; species Chymomyza amoena. The sequence goes on from JBAMAX010001633.1 coordinate 90,121, forward strand.
GGCGGCTAGCTTTAGATAGAAATATCTCAGATACCTCTGAAATTACGTCATATTCAAGGTTCTGATAAGGAAACATTTGATAATGATCAGCTGAGAAGTATATGGTAAACCTTATCGTTACAGTTCGGAGGCAAGAATGCAGTAGTCCATTCTGATATTTCTCCTAGTGTAGGTATGGCATTTGTATATCTGCTTATTTGGATATGTGTATACAAAATCATAAAAAGTCAGAATCGAGTAATTGCGCCAAGGCGCGAAAAGAGGCGGGTTGGCTGGGATCGGTGGTGCGGTTAGGAGCAGTGAGTGTACTGGAGCCGGAGCAGGGGTGCAGAGTAATGGCAGCTGTATAGTATAGAGTATGTATAGTATGTATATAGTAGTGGCGGGTCGGGCACATAAATATTTTGCTTTTATATTTTTTCAGCCGAAGATGCGCACCAGCAACACATTAAAAAGCAACTACACAGATACAAACACACACACACAAACACATTTATGTAGTTGTCTATAAACAAAAAATTGTCCATAAAAAAAGCACAGGCAGCCGCCATATAAAACCGGGAACGAGCACAGCAGCAAAAAAAAGATCGCTTAGTTAAGGTTGGGAAAAGCCGACTATGAAATGCCTCTTAATCAGTTTCGGGAGAAGTATTTTAAAAGATCTTTGTTAAGGTAGTTTTTTATAAAGAACTGAAGAAATTAGATGTATTTATATGAATTATTGAAATACACTTATATATTTACGGAATTGGGTTTTTAACAAAATTTCGGCCTTACCTATGTCGTTATTGATAACTTGATCAGAATTTTTTTTAAATTTCAAGAGACGAATATTTTCTACCTCTATCCCACATTTACGTTTCCGAAGATGTCCAGATTTTCGACTACTTAACTTACCTAAGTATAAAAACTTTACGAAAATGAAGCTATTTCCACTTTTTGCCATAGAGAGCAGATGTAACGTCACGCCAAAATAGAAATGTTCCCATAAGAAAAGCTATAAAATCTAACAAATCGCCTTCAACTATTTTCTTAGATATATTTTCATGGCGTCCATAACGCTTTCTTCTCCAAGTCGCATAAACATGCACATAATCAATGTACCCTTTCTTTCTATGAGTAATGAGTATAAAAATAATAAAAGCAATTGCTGCTGCTTGACGTTGACGCTGACGCCGACGTTCCAGCCTCTGTCTCTGCGTTGGCGGTCGCAAAGCAACAACAACTAAAACAACAACAGCAAAAACAAAACAAAAGCAAGCAAAAGCAAAAAACCAACTAAAGCTAAAAATTGTTTTTGTTTATTTACACAAAAACATTTTAGTGACTTTGCTTGCATTCAGGAAGTTACTAAAATGGTTTTTTGAACTTTTTCCTTTTACCGAAAAGGCACCAAACAAAGGCAAGGAAGGGAGAGAGAGAGGGAGAGTGACAACAAGGAAGGGCAAGTGCAAAAGAGCAGATCAGCTATAGATCGGAACAACTCGCAAAAATGGCCGCAACGCCCAGACAAAGGCTGGAAAATGGAAACTGAAAATAATTCTGGGAAACACCCGTAGTAGATTTTATCCAGGCCTTGAAGCATGTCCATGTCCATACATCCATGATCGGGCACGTCATACAACATTGATGTAAACGCTTGACACTTTGCGCTGCCTGAATGAATGCCGATTTTCATGAGGCATCCCTTCCCCTCCCCGCAGTTGGCTTCACTTGCTCCCAGACGCTGTCTTATAAGCAAACCGCAAGTAGGCAAGGCAACATCTGGCGGTCCCTGCCGCAAAGATTAATTTCTGACAGCGCGGGAGCATCCCCATGGACAGATCAGCAACTACATCGATGTGAGTGTGTGTGTGTGTGTGTGTGTGTGGGCTACGTGAACGTCTGAGTGTGTGTGTGTCGTGGTGGCAAAGATATGAAAGGTTAAGTTTTGAGGGCGCCGAAAACTATATGCTCTACAGACATCAATCTCTTGAGGAAGAGAAGACAATAGCTAGAAATATTTTAAAGACTTAAAATGTTCAAATATATAACTATACTATATATTAAAAATTTAACTTAATTTGCATTCCAAAATGTTTATATTGCATACAAACGATTATTGACATTCATTTAAGTTATACTTTCAAAAAAAAATGGAATTAAAATTTTTATGCAAAAGATTATTGGCATTCTTTTATGTAATACTTAAAAAAAAAAAAAAAGAATGGAATACGATTTTTGGCATATATTTTTTCAAATAAAACTATATGCTCTACAGACAATCTCTTGTAAAAGAGATCACTCTAGCTTGAAATTTTCGAAAGATTTAATAGGTTCAATATGTATATATTAAAAATTTCAAACTAAATTTGCATTGAATAAAGCTTGGTTTGCATACAAACGATTATTGGCATACATTTTTGTTAATTTACAAACAAATTTAATTCAAATGTAATGCTACATCAAATACCAAAATGCATACATGCCAAAATAATGCATTTGCATACAACCGATATTTGGAATATATGTTTTCGATAATAAATTTAAAAAAAATAAATATAAATTTTTATAAATGGATCTTCCTTATATTATATTGTTATTATTATATTAAAATGCCGGCAGCAAAAAGTCGATTATTTGCATACAAACAATTTTTGGCACTGATATAGATAATACCTACTGAGAAAATTGCAATTTAAAAGGATTTCGCATACATTTGGAAGCTATATTAAAAATTGAAATGCTTTCATGAATAAATAGTGTATTTTCATTCAAACGATTGTTTGTAGACTTTTTTATAAAAATGTTGTTCTTATAATAAATATCTAAATATAATAATAGGCACACACCTTAAATTTGTTTACTTGATTTCAAAGAAAAATGCATACATGAAAAAAGCTTATTTGCATAGAAACGATTATGGCGTATAATTATAACCATAACAATTTTCTTGCAAAAAATATCTGAACTTCCCTAACATTTATACATTATATTTAAAAAAATTTGCATATATGATTAAATAGTGTATTTAGTATATAAAATTTAAAATACGATATCCTCCCAAAAAATATCGTTGACACACATTTTCATGTAAAAAAAACGATATGTTATGAAAGGAGTTTTCTTTTGTACTATATTAAAATGAAAATTCATACAGTAAAAAATAGCTTATTTGCAAACATACGATTTTTGATATTTAATTTTAAAAATAATAACTTTCTTGCTAAAAAAATATAATTGCTATAAAAGGAACTTTGCTTTGTACTGTAATGAAAATGAAAATTCATATTAAATTAACATTAGTGTATTTGCATACAAACAATTTTTGGCATATTATTTTAACAATGCAATACTTGCAAAAAAAAAATGAATTGTCATAAAAGAATCTTTTCTTTATATTAAAAATGAAAATTCATTTTAAAATTAATAAATTGCGATTTCGCATACAAACGATTTTTGGCATACATTTTAACAATAACAATTCACTTGCAAAACAAATTAAATATCGTAAAAGGAATTTTTCTTATGCTATATTGAAAATGAAAATGCATACAGTGAAAAATAGAGCACTTGCTTACAAACGATAGTTGGCATGTAATTCAAAAATAAAAATTTTCTTGCAAAAGTAATCGGAATGTCGTAAAAGAAACTTTCCTTCGTTCTATATTGAAAATGAAAATTCGTATTAAATTAAAAATCAGTATATTTGCGTACAAACGATTTTTGCATATAAATTAAAATTTTTCTTGAAAAATAAAAAAAAATTCCAAATGTCATAAAAGAAAATTTCCTTTTTACTAAGGAAGTTTCCTTTATACTTTATTGAAAACAAAAAGGCATACAAGAAAAAATGGCGAATTTGCATACAAACGATTTTGGCATATAAATTTAACTATTTTCTTGACAAAAAAATATCCAAATGACATAAAACCAAATTTCTTTTGTACTATATTAAAAATTAAAGTTTATACAGAAAAAAGCTGCTTATTTCATATAAACGATATTGCAAAAATTACACAATACGAGAAATTTGCCTGCAGAACAAGAAAAGTCTTGTAAGAGAGTTTAAAAAAGAAAGTGAATTTAGGAAACATTTATTTAGTTCCCGAAGTTGTCTTCAGGGCTTTATTGAAGAAAGTCTATTAGTAAAAAAATAAAATTAATATTAACTCAAATTCAATTCCCTGATCGTAACTTCTAGTGCCTCCAAATTCAATTCCATACACTAACAAACTCATTTTAAAACTAAATTCCTTACTTCTAAAACCCTCATTTATATGTTACCAAACTCTCCACCAAAATTAGAAAACTCTTTCCCTAGTCAAGTGTATCAAAAAAGAATTATTATGCATGAACTGCTGATGGATGGTTGCTGATGCGCGTTTTCCACGCCAAGACTTTTCACGGTCCCATTCGTCATTGGGCGGGCGCTCATCGTCGGCGTAATCCAAGACACCGAAATTGGAATTGCTTCAACATTAAGAAAAAATCATTTCGAATTTCACCGAGTTTTTGTAACCCAAAGCCGGCAGGCGTCAACGCGTCTCTAAAACTAATCATGTGATGTTTTCCAACACATAAAAACATTAAATATAAGTCGGAAAGAAAAACATTTGATGAATTTGGAATGACACTTGCTCATATGAACATTTCTTTGCGGGATTTGCTCGGCTGCTCTTTAGTACTTCATTATAAGCGTACTAACGATGTTATTTTAATGATCTTCGGGTCTCGGGTCCGGGTCCCGGGGAGGCCTCTCTACGTCAAGTCTCAAAGTCACAGCGGCAGCCACTTGACAAAATCCAATGCCGCTCAAGTGTTTCAGAAAGAAAAAAAAAACACAGACGAGGGGTATGAAAACAGACAGACAGCGGGGAGTGCGCAGACGTAGCCTCTGAAGGGCACAATTGTACATAAAAGTATATAGCACATACTACATATATGTAAGACTTGTATATAGTTCTTGCGAAAATTCCAATTAAATAAAAAGAAAAAACTTTGCTGTACGGAGGCGACATTTATGCTCCGAGAAGTGTGAAAATAATATTTCAGGCCATTATGATAGGAACCGCTGATTGCTGGGAGCTATAAAAATTGTTAGGGATATATTTAGTACGTGTTCCTTGCCATGACATTGATAGTTCTATGCAGGCATAATGGGACAGGTAAATATTTACACTTGTCGAAAATGACTTCGGCTATAAAAGTCGGAAATGGCGCTGTAAAGGGGAATGGAAGAGAGGCAAGAAATATCCTAACTTAGTAGAAGACAGATTGGTTCTCAATACAACAATTCTCCTTGATTCGTATGCCAAAAAATATTATAAAAAGTATAGGTTCCGGTTCACAAGCCAGTTGAAGTGATCCTTTGAACTCTTAGGAATGTTAAATAGGGAACAAGAATTTTAAGCAATAGCAGCAGGTCCGTCAAAAGAGGGGGGAAAGGCGGAGTTTTCTCAGGGGATCGGTATAATTACTATCGAACTGGCACAATGGAGAGGCCATTACCATATATTCCCGGCTCTGTATTCTCTCTCTTCGGCCTCTCAGGGGTTTTTTTGCGATTTTGTGTTTTCAGAAGAAAATATGATGACGTCAGCCAGCGATTGTCTCATAATTTTGGATGTTTATTCCAATTTTTGGTAATATCTTTAATACGAACAGGTAAAGATTTATATTGAAAACATAATAGTGAAAGCACTAAGCATAATATGATTCCATATCCAAAACCATTTTTAAAATTATCTTCTTCGATCTAACTTGGATTAAACAGAGCACTCCGTACAAAAAAAAGTTCAATCAAAGGCCTTACGGAAGAAAGATGGTGGAAGAAAGTTTCTTAGAAAATATTGAGCCTGTTCTTGACAACGTATGACGTAGGAAAAAAACTTTATAATTCATCTGGGGCGTTGCTTCCAAAACTGAGCTATGTCTCCATTTTTCTGGGCCATTTGTTACCCTTAATTAATTTATTTCAATTTTTTTTGATGACACGTTCAGGAATAATTTTTCGAATTCATTGAAGAAACCAGAGCAACTTTTTATGCTATTATTTTCAGTTCATTACATGGGGAATTAATAGATATCACGGGAAACAAGCTTATTTTATTTGTCCAATATCGGACTTATATTATAAGAGCATAGAGCAGACACATAAAGCACATCGAAAAAAAAAACCAACAAGAAGCATACCAAAATATCATATCCCAACCTAGCGTTCGATAGCTTTTTAGCATTTCAAAGAATTGTACCAAATTTTATTATATCAAAATCGGTTGACTATATCATATAGCCCTAAAGAACCGATTGTTCAAAAAAAGTTTTTATGATAATCATCGTTTGATTTTTGTGTATGTTAAAAGCCAACAATAAAAACATGAGTGATCTCTTTTAAAGAAATAACAGCTGTGAAAAATCTTCCAAAAATGTTATTATATTATTATTATTATATTAATAAAAAACATTTTTTAGTGATAGTCATTATGTTGGACATAATGTCTCAAAGTGATTAAAAAAAATGCCCCACATACAAGCGCCCGGTCCAGTTTTAAAACTTTAGGCGCGTTTCTCTCGAAATCACTTTTTTCGAATGTCTTCGAAAATAACTAAATCAGTAAATTTTTATCCGTTCGAATCCAAATTTAGAAACTAAACTAAAGCCCATAATTTTCTAATGAACCACATAGGATTTTATCAAAATGAAACTTTTTTATTTTACAACTAAATTCACATGACTTTTTTTTTGTCCTAAGCCAAAATCTTTGAGTTTTTTGTACAAATTTAAGAATTAACTATTTCAAATAATATAATCAAACAACCACAATACAGTAGTATTTATCATAAATCTTTTTTAACCCAATATTGTAACCCCATTTAAAGATAGTGTATTATTATTATTATTATTATTATTATTTCCTTGACGCACAGATACATTGCAATTAAATTAAATTAAATTATTAAATTAAAGATAGTGTAGATATTGCCAAGTGCTTGTGCGAACAAACAAAACACATAATTTTGTATAAAAAACGTGTTTTCGGACCGATTGGTCCTTGACAAATATGATCTAATCGAAGATTTGGATTATATTGTAGTACAGTGCTTAGGAACAATACAATACTCACGAATGTCAAATTTGGTCCCAATATCTTAATCAAACAAACGAATCACAACTAATTTTACTTAAATAATCGATTTATTGCAAGATCGGACATATAGGAGCTATATGATATAGTTTCAACCGATTTTGTTCAACATTTGGTCACATTGCTTAAGTATTCTAAAAAATTTCCAAACTCCAAGTCTGGTTACGATATCTTTATTAACAATCGAAATATAGCGAATTTTTCTTTAAAAAGTTATTTTGGCCGATCGGTCTTATGGGAACTATATGATATAGTCAACCGATTTTGATCAAATTTGGTGCAATGATTGGGAACTATAAAGAGCTTTTGAATACCAAATTTGGTTACGATATCTTCATAAACAAACGAATTATTCATCTAAAACGCTTTTTTTTGTCGAGGTCGACTCAAACACCCCCATGGGAGCTATATAATTTATCCCCGATATCAAAGAAATAAAATAAACTTGTTTCCTATGGAATAATATGGGATCTAATGTGAAAGTTTGGTAACTCTAGCTATTACCATCTCTGAGATATAGGCGTTCAAACGTACGGACGGACAGACGGACATGGGTATATCGACTTCTCTATTCACCCTGATCATATTTTAGGTAACTTTGGTGTGTCTCCGACGTCTCCTTCTATATGTTACATACATTTTCGGCTTGTCACAAACTTAATATACCCTTGGTACCATACGGTACAGGGTATAAAAACGTACAAATTTTTTTTCACATATTCAATTTTTTTTGTACCCTTTACTAGATTTGTGCAATGTATGTAACGGTCAGAAGAAGGCGTGGCAGACCCCAAGCCCTTTATACCAAAGTGCTTATCATAACCTCTGATAGCAATTGAGCCATGCCCGTCCGTCCAAATGAACGTCTAGATCTCGGAGACTAGAAGAGCTAGAAACACCAAACTTTACCAGCTGGTGCGTATATTTCTCAGAAGATGAAGTTTGCTGAATCATGTCAATATCTTTTCCTGATCTCCCGCAGTGGATTTTCGCGGCTTTTGGCCACACCGTTTAATATTTTAATCATAAATTTAAAAGAGTTATGCGTTATGGTTCCACGCATTTGTGTGTTAAAAGTTAAGTAAATGAGCCTCAAATCTACATCCAAATTTTCTCAATGCGGACCTCTCACCCCCCGCAATCGATTTACCGTGTTTTCTGCTACACCCCTCAACATATCAACTTAAAATCCTACCCATATACTTTGAATAGCTTTTTTGACGTAACGTTCGAGTTTCATTACAATCGGTAAAAATTTTCGTAACTTATAGGTGTAAATATCGAATTTCACCTACAAAAAAAATAATTCCAATTGGAAAGTTCTTAGTAGGAATATGCAGAACAAATTTTTTTGTGAGAAAAATTACAGGGTATTCATAGTTGAATATTTTTTCTAAATTTACTTTTTTTAAAACTGCTACGTGGTTCGCGGTTTGTCCATAAATTAAAACAACAAATTTTTTGGATTTCAGTGTAATAACGACGTCAAAAAGCTCGCCGAAAACACAGGTCTACAAATACAGGGGTCATGTGAGTTGTTGGAAAGCTAAGGGTTATTTCCGAAGTAATTTGGAGCGTACTCGGATCAGAACTGGCGCATCACGTCAGGACTTTGAGATATTTGAGGTTGACGGATTCGGATTCTACGCACCAAATTACTTCGGAAATGACTCTTAGCTTTCCAACAACTGAACCATGTTGACCTGTGAAATTAGTCATATACTCTAACTCTTTAAAGTCGCCATTTGGATTTTTATTTGTTTGGAAAATTTAATTTTTGTGGCTAAAAATATGTATAATATTCTCACTTATTTAGATTTTGCATATAAAATAGTTTCTTTAAAAAAATATCGGAAAATTGTTTAAAAAAAACCAAGCTCTACGTGGGCTTACCCCATAATTCTCTTATAACGCGATTGCTGTCTCCAGGGGCGTAGAGAAAATCCGGGCACTGGGGGTATTGTACCTTTTTCCCTATTACGCCTTTAGCTTAAATCACGACAATACGACAGTTATTAAACCGGGCCCCTGAGAAAAATCCGGAATCGTGTGGAATTCCCCCTCTCTCACCGACCCTAACTGTCAATACACGTGTATATCGCAAAGAAAATTATTTTAAATAGCTTTTTTTATTACAACAAGTATTTATAAGTCTTTAACCCATAGTTTACATTGTATATTGAAATTACCCAACTCTGTATTTAACCTCAAGCGCTGTTGTAACAGTTTTCCAATACTTAACCCAGCCAACAATGAATCACTTCAATAATTACATATTCATACAAATATTTGCATTTATTTACGTACGTTTACTCGTACGGGAAGCTCAAAACTGATTCTCAAAGTTATGCAATCCCATTGACCCCGTTTTTTCTACATATTCATCACAAGTGGCCAAAAACTTCAGCTTACCAAAAGATTTTGTATTTCATGTTACAAACGATTTAGTCAAATCATGCTAAATGGCAAATTGTGGATAAAACACACGGATACACTTACTTGCACAGGGGTACAGGGGCGGAGTAAGCAGTTGGGCGCCTATGGAAAGACCCACGGATTATTGTGAGCTAATTTTCTGAAATTTCTTTAATATACAAAAGTGTCATAATTCCTTCATGTGGCCCCTGAGGCCGTGCGCCCAACGGATTATGTCTTAATCCGTCCCTGCACATACAAAGTTACTGTTTCTATCTTTGCATGCACTTTGGAGTTTTGATATAATTTGTTTGGCAACATATTAGCAGTTGCACTCACACAAAGACCTGCAGCTAACATAGACACACACAGATACTTGGACTCACTCATACACACACATGCTGCAGTTCATTGGGGCAACAACGTAACGCATCGATTGTTCATTGTGCTTATATACATATATATTATATATAGTACTATGTACTTTGCTTATAAAAAGTCAAAGAGAGACCGATCGAAACACGTGTTTTGAATTAATGCAGTTTTTTTGCGTCTCTCACCCCCCGTCGTCCACATTTTTCCGCTTTCCTCGTTCATAATTTCTAATGCTAATAAGAAAATATTTCCGAACTCGTTGAGAGTTCATTCAAAGATGGCTTTGTCTGGATGGAAATATTTTCATGGAGCCAAGAAAATTGGCATGCCGGAAAAAAAAATTCACGTGCTTGCAGTTTAAAGCAAACAAGAAAATGCAAAGCAAAAGCGACAAAGAGTCATGCCAAAGAAAAGCATTTTGGCAGATAGCGAAGAGTGTATACACTAACCAATATTAAGCCACAATAGTAGGTTTCAGTGAAAACTTGCTATTACACTTATATATGTATATATAATTTTTTTTATTAATAATAATAAAATTTACTTATCGTCTAATAGACAAATTGTTAAAAAAAATTTTTTATTATGTACAAATTGTAAATGCCTCATGGAAATATGTTGCCTGTATAAATTGTATGGTTCATCTATTGAAAACCAAAATAAATTTTTTAAGAAATTTCTTTTTTAATGGTAGTAAACTTGCTATTATATATTTTTTTAGGTTAATAATTCAGTGCATTTATTTTTGGTTAATAAAGACACAATGAAAATAAAAAAAAAATTATTATTTTGTAAATTTACTTATTGTCTAATAGAGACAGATTGTTAATAAAAATTAGAGTGAAACAATTTTTATTTTATTCTACTATGGTTTTTTATCTTTAAGTAATAAATTTTTAAATATGGTTTAATTAAAAATAATTTATCATATTTATATTTCTTACAAACAAAGTCGCAAAATTGTAAAAGTTAAGAGACCAAAAAAACTGCATGAGTTAAAAATTATAAACTTTGTTTCAATGTTCTAATGATGGTATAGCCACTGTACCCAAATGAATTTAATGACTCCAATGTGGCAAAATAGAAAGTATTTATTAAAAAAAAATAAATTGATGCAAAGCAATTTTTAGAGAAAAAAAAATTTTCAGTACTACAAAATGTATAAATAAATAAATTAAAAAGAATTAAAAATGTTTTCGCTCTACTCGACAGTAGAACGAATAATGAGAAAAACTAGGAGCTGGGTCCAGTATTTATGCTAGCTGGACCGTGTTGAACAATCTTGAAACTTTACACTTTTCTGTTTGCAGTGTTGCTAAATTTATTTAAGTAAAAATAGTAAACGAAGCTTATCGATTAATGTTATTTTAAATTTTTAACGGAAAGCATACTAAAATTCTACAATATAATAAAATTTTAAATAATTTTTTCTATGTTCGCACAAACACTTGGGCAATATCTACGCTATCTTTAAATGGGGCTACCAAATTGGGTTAACGAGATTTCTAATGACTGCTACTGAATAGGCGGGCTTTTATTAAATAGATTTTATTTTAATTCTTACAAAAATGAAAGAATTTCGGCTTAGGACAAAACAATTATCGGACAGAAAATTTATAAATAAGTGTACACGATTCCCGAAGAAGTATACATAATTGTGTTTTTACACGGTAGATAAGTTTAATAAAAAAATGTATAAAAAAGCCATGAAGTAAAACCTCATGCTGCTATAAAAATAAATTTCCAAAGGATTAATAATAATAATAATTTTCTTTAAAATTTCAAGTAAATTATGCTAAATAGAAAAAAATTCTGTACAATTTTTTGAAGCCGTCTTATTTCAAAAGCGTTAAAACAGAATAAGTTGTATTTAAAATTTAAAAAACAACTAGGGTCAAAATTACTCCAAAATTTTGTACATAATCTTGTTGTAAATTTTTAAGGCAACTCTTGTTTCCATTAATAAACTCGTTTTAAAATAAACTCGTTAAAAAAAAAAATAATGCTCACTCTATGTAGGAACATATCCGCCGTGCTATGGAAAACGAATCCGAACTTTATATTCGAGCTGATTTTGAAACAATTGATGCTTCCAATTTCACCAAAATGTTTTTTTTTTTTATATGGTTTAAAATCGAAAATTAGTTGCTTAGTTGTAAATAAATTCGCTTGAAAGATGTAGATCTGTTATCAAAAAGTAAGGCAATTATCTGTGGATGTCGATAGCAAGAAATGTGGAATTAGGAGCACGTAAAAACGAATCCGACCAAATTTGTTCGTTTTCTTTTTATGTTTTCCGGAAAACGGCCGAATAAACTATTTAGCAAAATGTTATAAAAGTATATTTATGATTTCTTCTTTAAGGCCCATACACACCATACAAAAATTTCGTTCGGAATGACAAAATTTCTTGAAATCCCTTTTATTTTTGTATAATTTATAATAATTTTTCCTTTCTGCCTATGGGACCTTTAGTCAAAATCGCAAATAATATTTTTCTCAAATAAATATATGAACTTTAGGGTGGGTCAATTTTTTTCGGTACTAAGGTACGATTTTCAAAAAATTTGTTACAGTGCTTGCGTATTATGAAAAAGTTAAATATTTACCGCTCAAATTTGGCGTTTTGAAATTTTTTAGAGCACTTAAGCAATGTGCCAATCATCATATAGCTCCCATAGTAATTGTCTTCCAAAAAATCGATTTTTTAACAAAATTTGTTGTATTTCGTTTGTTTTTTAAAATATTGCGACCAAATTTGGCACTTGTAAGTTTTTTATTGTTCTTAAGCATTATTCCAAATTTGGTTACGATATCTTCATGAACAAACGAATTATCCATCTAAAACTTTTTTTTTTGTCGATGGAATTTGAAATTTCCTTGTTTACAATAAGCGTCGTAACTTAAACATTTATCGACCGATTTTAATAAACCATAACTTTTCTTACTCGGAATTAATATTTCTTTAAGATTAAATGTAAAAAAGTAAAGGTGTTTTAACAAAATGTTATATAAAAATGACTTCAAAGTGTGAAAATCAAATAAAAAAAGTGTAAATTTTAGATAACTTTTAAAAAATCTCGTAGTTGCTTTGTATAAAGTATAAACAAGTGTATATCATCTTAAAGCTTGAATCTTCTTCTTTCCAAAGCCATAAAGAAATCGAAAATCGGTTGAAAAATGGCGACGTTGTGATAGTGGGAGTGATCGCAGTACCCGAAAAACGGTTTTTAAGCGATAACTTCCGATTTTGGGGGTGTTAGACAATTTTGAAAAACACTATCGTGATCTACTCGTCAAGACCTACAACGTACACTAGGTCACTTGAAAAGTTCTTTGATTTTTTTCAATTTTGTAGGACAGTGTAATTGTTTTTTTTTCAAATCAACGGGCTTCTTAAAGAAACTTAGGACCTTTGCTGCTCGCTATGTTTTGATTCGTTAGTGTATTACGAAAAAAAAAGTTTGTTTTAAATTAAGTTTTTTTTTAATATTTCTTTATTGTCTATAAACCTGCTAAGAACTTAAGTACTATATATGTATAATTTGATTAAGTTGCCTTCTCTAGGTAGTACTATAGTAACAAAGTTTTAAATTATTGTTAAATAAATATGTATGCGCGACAAAAAATAAATAAGCTCAAAATACATATTCTAATACCCATAGTGCATAATAAGCTATGCATTTGTTTTTATTAAAAACCAACTTATAAATTAAATTTATAGTCCTTTCAACACCCCTGCACGCCCCTTATCCTTTTGCTGCATACTTTCGGGCTACGTCACACAACCAGGCGTAACATAAGCCACCCCTAAACAAATATAGCCTGCATAAGAGTATAATAATTACCTTAGGAGAGCAAAGCGCAGCGGAATTATAATTTTTGTGCAGGTTTCAATCAAACGAGGCAATCAAACGAAAAATATAAATAACGATAAAAATAAACAAGAAGAGAAAAAGAGAATAACAAACGCACACACACACACACTCACACAATCAGCTGCTTGCCGACGAACTTCACCTCGTGCATCGGTTTCAACCTGTTGCTGTTAACGCTAACAGCGCAGCGCGCGTCGACGCTGACTGCGCTGTTAAGGTTGAGGCGACGGCGGCGCTTGAAAGCCTTCGGACGCTTTGGCTTTGGACTTTTGGGCGCAGTTGAGTTTGAGTTAAGTTGGCCGAAAGACGCGTTAACAGCGGCAGTCAGCAAAGCGCTTCAATTTGAATATTTTACTTGTTATTTTGAAAGATTAACAAGTTCTTAAAGTATAACAAAGCGGGTTTTTTTAAAGTATATAAATAAATCGAATAAATTAATTAAAATTAAAACAAGTCAAAAAGTGAGTGCACGTTTTTGTGTTAGCTATATAGCGTATATAAACCATAAAACTTAATCAGACAAAAAAAAGATGCTTTAAAACTAATGTAGTGTACTTTAATTTAAGAAAAAAACAACAAAAAATAGAAAAAAATAGAAAAAAAGTGAAACAAAAGAAGTTCAGTGAAAGTGACAACATTGAGCTGAGGAGATGCCGATGAGAAATGCTTTGATGCTTTGTTAATGGATGCTGCGACGACCGTGAATAATGATCATCATCTATTTAATGATAATCTGCTCGCATTTGTTTCTCAGTGTGTTTGTGCATCTTGAACTTAGCTGGGCGATATTTATGAATATCTTAAAAATATTTTACAATAGATATTGTAGACGCCATCAAGTCATTAACTTGGTTTATATGCGGCTTGTTTTTTTGTGCAAGCGTTTTCCAGTTTTGTGGTTTCCCACATAAAAGTGGGTCAAAGTTGATCTGTAAAGTTAACAGGAAATTGCAGCAGCTAATTAGTTAAAAATCGTTAATGGGTTTAAATAAATGAATTACGTAAATGCATATTTCGAATTAACACTTTTGACTAATGAGTCTATTAAATAAAAAATAAAATTTGTTTGAAGCTGTTTACATGGCCTGTAAGGTTCTTATGTTTAGAAAGATGTTGTTTAACATAATAGGGTGCGCTTTTAAGCAAACATGTTTAGATTGATTTAACCGATCGTACAAATTTTTAATATCTCTTACCAAGTATTTAAGTATATTTTCCGCAAAAGTGGATCAGAATTAAATCTCTGTTATAATTAGGCTTATGCCTGCAGTTCAAAATTTTTAAATATATTCACTTTTTCTGCCTGATTTTTTCACACGTTTAGATCGATCAACTTTTATATAGTATTTAAGTATATTTTCCACAAAAGTGGATCAGATTTCGAAGATAAGCCCACAGTTGAGCGTATTTTGAAAATCTTTGAAGTTTTAAAATCACATTTTCTGTCCCAAGTCAACCCGCTAAAATCATAAATAATTTCTTTGCTAGCGATTTTGCGGAATATTTTTTGTATTTGGTCCTATCCTATAAGTCAGTTTTCCATGACAAACTGTTAGACCTAGAAAAAGAATCTAACTGCATTTTGGAATCTTTGGAATTGATGGATTCTTTTCTCAAAAACTAATTTTTGCCTTTAAAAGTATTCTCTCTAAAAACCCGAAGTAAAGGCCAAGATGCTGAAAGTAATCATTTTGAAAAACAAGCTTTTAACTATTACGATTATGCAGAGATTTATGGAGAAATGGAACCACTGACTTCAAGAGTTTCGGGTTTGAATGGCTTAATTTCAAGCAAGAAGAGAAAACGTTTTTGATTTTAACGACAAAAAATGTCATGGAGGGTGGAATGTTGGGTTTGTCGTTTGTGGAATGTTCGATTTTCTCACTCGAACCATCTGGTAACCCTATTTTAAGATGAATTTTCTTTTCCTATTAAGACAGATCTTACGATTTTTATATTTAATTAGCTTTCTATATCCCCATTATTAAGCTTTATTTCCATTTGCTTAAGATTTCTTGGAGAAAAAGTTTTCTACGAAAAAATAAAAGAATATTTGTAACAAGCTTTATAAGAAGAGATATTTAGTTCGAGGGGTTAAATTTCATCCATTTTCGGTTGTGGATTGTCCGCTTTTTTCACCACTATGTTATAAAGAATTTTTTTATTCAATTCCGACACTTACATTTGCTCAGATCTTACAATTTTTATATATCTCACTTTTTAACTTTATTTTCTACTTATTTAAGATTGCTTGGAGAAACACAAAAAAGAGAACAATTGTACCAAGCTTCATAAGAAAAAATAATTCGAGGCGTTAAATTCATCCATTTTAAAGAGCTAAAACTTAAAAAGATTTATAGCTTAAAATCTTGTATGAAACAATTCAAAATATAAACATAATTTTGAATGTGGGTACAAAAAAATGTCTTTACCCTGCAGCCAAGATTAAAAGTTGTGAAAAGTTTTGAAAAACGAAATAGTTTGCGAAATCAAATTTTCTTAAATTTTAAGATGAATTTGTTCAGATCTTACGATTTTTATAACTTTCTCAGCTTACTATATCTCACTTTAAGCTATATTTTCTACTTACTTAAGATTTCTTGGAGAAAACGTTTTCTACAAAAAAAAGGGAATCTTTGTACCAAGCTTCATAAGAATTAAGATAATAATTCGAGGCCTAAAATTTCACACATTTTACTCCAAATTTAAAAGATTTTTGGCTTAAAATCTTATGTAAAACATTTCAAGATCACACATAAGTTTAACGTTTATGAAACAGGTTTCCGAAACATTTCTATACCCTGTACCCAGGGTTTATAGGCTGTGAAAAACTTGGAATACGAATAGTTTACGGAATCCAATTTCATTCATTTTTAAAAATCTGTAACTCAAAAAAATTTGTAGCTCAAAATTCTATATGAAACATTTCAAGAAACACGCAGAATTTTTTAAATTTAAATGTATATGTAAAAAAATTCCAGAATATTATTATAGCTTGTGTTCTCTTCTGCTCTCCTTGATAACCAGAGGAGCATTGGACCTCGCCACAGGATTAATGGCTTTAAAAACTTTGGGAACGAGTATATATAAAAGAATCTTCAAAATGCAACATGAGAGACTTAGGCGATTAGGGATGTCCTACAGTTTTTGATTCTCCTCGACAATACCTCCGTTTCTTCAATTTCTTTCCTCCCTTCTTTTAATTACTTTCGGTGGTCTTTCGGTGATCTCAGTCGTCTAAGCTGCCAATACAGCCTAATCTTACCTTAAATAAAAGGGGCCGTAAATTCCTTCGATATAGCTATTCTCATCAGTACTTGTGAAGGATAAGATCTCAAAAACAATAAGAGCTTTGTCAGCATAAGATTATGCTTCTATCTTATAGATCTTAACAATAATAAGAACCAAGCCACCAAGTTTGTTTGAATCTAAATGGAGTTTCTCAATCCCTTTCTACTAAGCTGTTTCTATTCCTTCCAGACGATTCAAACTGAATTTTAAAGGCCATAGTTACATCCCCAGCTATCAATTAGGTGACCTTAAAAATTGTATGCAATGTATTGATTTTAGATCTTCCAATCTATAAACTGCATAAAATATTTACTTTACCATCTTAAGTCATTCTTTTTTGTCATATCAACAATAAAAGATGACTTTACGTAGAAGCAATCATCCAAAACATTTACCTTACGAACACAATCCTTTATTTAACGAAGCACAATTTGGACCGATATTTTATTTCAAAGTTCCTTTCCAAATGAAAAATGGTAATTTGCATTATATCTCTCTATTATATAAATCAGTTTTTCGTCATTGACATTAATATGCAAGGATCTATATAGTTCGGTTCGGGAAGCAATCGCAGGGAAGGGTGAGGGTTGGCGAGCGCGTCGAGTAGGGGGTAAGCTCCCTAGTACTCTATAAAGATAATAAGCTTTAATTATTATATGGGTCCACATTTTTAAAGCTATTCAAAGCATTTGTAGGGGTTCTTCATTTCTGAGTACATATAGGTCATATCAGAGCTCGCAAAAGATCGGACCATTTTTCCAACTTGTGCACTGAATCTTCAGAGCTTACTCAAAAACCTAAGATCCCTAAGCTCTTCAAAAAAAAATTAATAGCCGCAATTTTTTTCCAAAAAAAAATCCACACATACAATTATACCAATATTTACGTAATATGCCACATAAGTTCAGATGATCAAGATTAATTGCGATTATAAAATAGATTTGACAAATTGAGTTCCACAACAAATAAACATTTACTCTCTCTCTCTCTCTTTCTCCCTTTTAATCAAACTAAAAGCTATAATTAAGCACAACTTTCATCTATAAAAATAAAAATAACTGTCCCTGTCTCTTATGTCGAAAAATTGCACAAACACGCACACAGTGAAGAAAATTATATACCTATAATTAGTAATTAACAGCCCGCATATGAATGCATTTGCAGCCCTGGGCGACCCTGATAGTAAATCACCTTGAGGCAGCTACAACAACAACAACAGCTGTAAAAGCCGCATCCATCAACAAACAACAACAGCAACAAAAGCCGCATAATAAAAATCATGTTTCTCTTCTTGTTGTTGTTGTTGCTGTTTTTGTTTTGGTCTTTTACTTTTGTCTTTCGCTACAATTGCAAATTCTTTGTTTCTCACACACACTTAATTATCGTTAATTTCCTTTTGAAAGTAACAGCAGAAAGTCTACAGCTTCCAATGTTTTTATTAACAGATCGGAATTCCGCGCATTGTCTTCACCTAATTATCAACACTCTGTTAAATTAACATTAACATAGCTGCTGCACTCACTGTTCGACTAACATGAACGGCAACAGCAGCGCCAACGTTAACAGCGGCAGCGACGCCAGCCGCAATACAACGGCCTTGAACTCCACCACACAGGTAAAAATAACATAACATATTATTAACATTTTTTTGATCAACGTTCAAAGTTTACACTCTTTTTTTTATTATTTATTATTATAAACAACTTTTATTTAACAGCATCAGACATAACACACAACTTTAATTTAGCACCAAAGTTGTGGCTTTTTGTGCCACTAAATTAAATTGAACCAAAAACCAGTTTGGTGCGCTTGACTGACGACGATTTGGCTTTTCGTTTGTTAAATGTTTGTTTTTGCCTTTTATTGTCTGAATTTGTTGTTGTTGCTGGTTGTATGCTCTACACGCTTATTGCAGAATTTAAACCAGTCAGCATCTTGGCCATAATCAGGCAGTTAGTTGACCGAGTCCAAGTTCGAGTCAAGTCGGCCTGGCGTTAATGCATTAACAATTTCAAGTTGAGATTTTATGTTCGGTAAAATGTCAGATCGGATTTAAAATCTTGCAGCTGTTTTATACCCTTGCAGGAGGATGCATTGGGGGTGATAAGCTGGGTGTCAGAGTTGAAGGGATGGGATGGACACAGAAATGGAAAAAAATATGTCAAGATTTGATGCTCTGAAAGATTTAAGAGTGGGTAGAGCATGCATACGGGAATGTGAAAGAAATATTAGGATATTTTGGCGGATTTAGGTCGCAAGACCTTTCCTTAGTCATACCCAATGATTTTATACCGATTTATTACCGTACCAAATTCCGCTGTTATGATGTAAACGCAGTGCCTAAAAATAATATTCCCAGGACCGTAGAGAGAAGATCCCGGTCCCGGGGGAAAGCTCGGATCCGGGCCCCTATCAATTTTTCTTAATTCATAAAAATACGTATAATTGTTGAAAAATGTGAGATCAACATAACAAAAAGTATAGAAAGGATTTCTGAGAGAATTGGTTACTTGATAAATTCATAACAATGCATTTCATAACACTCCAATAAATGAAACTCAAATGACTCTCGAGTCCTGGTGCCTCCAAGAGCTCTGGGCCCATTGAAAAAAATCCCAAATCCCACTCTCGTCTGGTGTGAATATTCGTGATATCTAGATCTCTGTAAAAGTTAGCGCAGATCGAGAGAATAATATTCTAAAAACTTAAATTTCTGTAACAGTGTGATTTCTGACCAAGTAGTAAAAACAAAATTTAAAAAAAGGAACCATTTATGTGAACCTCAAACCTTTTGGGATTTTGTCTCAAATTCCAGAAGGAATAAATACTAAATAGATCGAAACTGTGTTTAAATTAGATTCAACAGAAATATATTGCAATTTTAACATATTTACGTTTTGCCTACAAAATATCAAATATTACACTTAATTTTGGCCAATTCCAATTACTAGAAATTTAGCAGTAGTGACAAAGCGAACGGCCACACTGCGAAATAACTGGAAAGATTTACATCTCCTGCCATTTGTAAATTTATAATGAAATCATATATTTTGGTTCTTTTTTAATAGTGAAAGAAACAAATAAATTAAGCACTGATTAAAGTACACTTTGAGAGAGTATATTGATAACCTAAGATACTAGTATGATCCGAATTATGATGCACTTTAAAGAACTGGATGCGCCTTAAGCAGAAACAGCTGATTGAGAACTGCAGAATGGAAAAAAATCTTACGGGAAAATTCTTTTACAGAAAATACATTTTTTGATTTCAAGAAATGTTTATAAATATGGAGATCGTTCGCAGAAATTCTTTCAAATTGTCTTTAAGAAAAAATGTAGAGCAATATTGGCCTGTTAAAAAAATCTTAATATCTTTACAAACTAACAAAATCAATGACTCTATTTTTCAATATTAAAATGGTATTTGAATCCTCGCAGTTCTAGAAAACTGTTCCGAGAGAGTATACAAACTTCGTTGCTCCAAAACTAAAAAAATTAATTTAGTTTAAGCTAACTGACGGCTTTTATGACTTGACCAACGGAGTGTAAAAGTCAAGTGCATGGCAGCAACAGCTACAAAAAAACATGTACAAAAACAAAAGCAATTATTTGGAAGCATGTAAAAATGTTGAACCCCTCGAACACCCTAATATAATTAAATCATCCCAAATAAGCCTTTAAAAAACTGTCAAAATTGTCAAATCCTATTATTTTCCAACTGTTAATTACGTATCCAAACCAAAAGTCTTTGAAACAATTCACACAAAAGTGTTCCCAAGTCAATATTGAGGTAACTTAACCAATATTTGTGCAACATGATGACAGGCACCGATAATGATCCATTGCTCGAAAATGGTGGTTCGGGGCAGCCCAAACATTTCCGCTTGGCCATTTGGCACAAGGTAAAGTCTGGTCATTACCAAAGCCTGCAATTACCTGCATGTAAATATTGCTACTAGATTCCAACTACCCACAGATTGTGTTCTTTATGCTGGGTCTGATCTCGGCCTTAACCATATGCGTGCTCATACGTTTGTCCAACAAGTTGTCCAATGAAGCGGAGCAAAGAGCATTAAAGCACTTCCAAGAGATTTCAGGTCATAATCATTATCGCTATACACATTAGCAGCACGACTTGGTCATGTTTTGTTTATTTATTAAGTTTTGTTGTTAGTCTGTTATTTGTGGTATAAAATATTAACATAACTCAGGTGCTAAATTCTTGGAACAATACAAAAATATGCGCTACATTTATGTAGCTGATAAATGGTTTTAATTAACACTAAAAATGCATCTAAAATGCATTCTATGCTTGTAACAAAAACAAATTAGTACAGTTGTGTTGCAGCTGAGTTTATGTGTAATGATAATTAAATAAATATTATGTTCTTATAAAGCAACCCTCTTAAATACATATTGTAGTTTATGTTGATTTAATTTTTGACATACTAAATAAACGATGGCATCGATTATTCATAAATTATACAAAAACATGTAAAATGTATAAAAATCGGCAAACGCCGTGCTGCTTTTTAAGCGATAAATCGTTTTGGCGAATACGATTATTGATAATTATGTTTCAATACCAACGGAGCGTGCACGCGCAGGTGAAACGAAACACTGCAGAAACGTTTTGGAACAGATGAAACAGTTGGCATGTGAAACATATCGATAGGTAAAATTGCGCTGCCGTATTAAGTGACTCAGCACACAAGGTCGTGTATT
Source organism: Chymomyza amoena (assembly GCA_037043745.1). Taxonomy (NCBI): domain Eukaryota; kingdom Metazoa; phylum Arthropoda; class Insecta; order Diptera; family Drosophilidae; genus Chymomyza; species Chymomyza amoena. The sequence continues at coordinate 111,932 of JBAMAX010001633.1, forward strand.
AAGGAAATATTTTACCCAATGTAGCGTTGAGAGTGAAACGTTGGACCTGGAGTTGACCAAGATGCTCCTAATCCGAATTCCATTGCAACGCACACTAATTTTATTGAATCTCTTGTGGCTTGGTTGAGTTGAACAGCGCTGTGAAAGAAATTGGTCACAAAGGAACCTGCCCTGCTTTAGTCATGTACTAAGCTAGATAGGTAAATTAATATTACCTCAAATGCTAACTACAATAACGAGGGTATTAGCCTGAACTTTTCCTTTTTTATTAAATAGATTTTCTTGACTTATTTTATATACATATCTTATTAAAGTTAGGTCCTCAATGTTGGTTTTATTTACCATTGCAAGAGATGACGATGGTATTCGGTTTGCGAAAAGTAATTGCCTTATATTGTCAAATTCTGGGCAGATGTAAAGCAGGTGTACCAAACTTAAGGCCTGCCCACAATGGGCGTAGATTGCCGGAAAGTGGGAGGGGCATGGAAAATGCGCTAATCTTTGTAAGGGAGCATTTTGTTGCGAAGTGGATATTTTCTCTTGTAGTATTAAATGCCTTATAGTGGTGTCGGCTCCCTTGTCACCTCTAACAACAACAGCACCCTCCAAATTAAACGTTTGGCTTGAGCAAGGTGTTCAAATCCAAACAACTTCTCGAAGTTTAAAGATAGAACTGTACAAGAAGCTGGTTGTGCCCATCGCTATTTACGGCGCCGAAACCTGGGCTATGACAGCTTCTGATGAGGAAGCTATTAAATGTTTTCGAACGAAAAATTCTGCGTACGATTTTCGAACCAATCTGCGAGAATGGCCAATGGAGGCTACGTTTCAACCACGAAATATACGATCTATACAATAAAATCAAAATTGCCGCGCAAATCAAGCAGCAGAGATTAAAATGGCTGGTGCATGTGCATCGAATGGAAGAACTGCCCTACGAGGAGTGCTCTGTATAGCGACCCAGTTGGCGCTCGACGTCGTGGTAGACCGAAGCAGCGTTGGTTTGACGCTGTACAGAGGGATATAGACGCGCTGGGCATACGCGACTGGGAAAGCAAAGCGGAGAACAGTGAAGAATGATGTCGTGCGATACAGGCCTAAGCCCACATCGCGCCATATAAAAAGTAGAAGTAGTTGTGTTGGAAGTAGTGCCAATCTGTCACTTTTTGGACCATTAGTTAAGATTTTATTGCATTTAAATTATATTTGGTGGAACAATACCTATATGACAAGGAACCCAACAAATTTTGATTTTAGCTGGACGGTAATGCATGCATTGCTTGCTTACCTGATTGCCGAGGGTTTTGAGGGCTTTACCTTTTTTTTGTTGGGCAAATCGAACTACATGAAAAATGGATGATGCTTCTGCTGTAAATACCAAGCAGTAGCCAGGCAGGCAGACAGCTAATATTCTCGATCCAAATTTGTTTATAGACAGCCTGAATAATTGATGCATTTCTCAACAGAATTAGATTGAATCCACATTTCTACTTTTGCCAGACAGTGAGCTCATCTCAAGATTTCAGCTGTTCTATGGATACATATCTTAACGTTCTGTTTGCGAACCAGACTGTGTGGGTTGTTTAGAAGAATGCATCAATTAATACAATTTTTGTTCCCTTCTATTGATTGGGTTTAAACTGCATTAGTTTGGTTATTGATTATTGTTGTTTTTGTGATGCTGCTTCTTGATGACCGTTTACTTTATTATAAGTTTGTCCTTGGAGAGTTTTAAATATGAACAAATTTGCTAATAAGTCGAAAATGTTAAGTAAACTCGCTGCATTCCTCAAGCAACCTGCAGTCAACATTGTCGAGAGCAAGCAACTATTCAGCGCAGAACACAGGAGCTGCAAGGATATAAGCGACATAACAAAAAAGTCATGGCTGTGAAAGGGCACAACTCTCTCCAACGCCACTCACCTCTCTTTACTCATTCTGTCTTTTTAAAACAGGCATCACAATGGGCCGCAAGGTCTCCAGGGGATCTAGGTGCTTAGCTGCCTATATAACCTAACCTAAGGGCACAACTAAGTTACGGTAGCTGTTTTAAAGATCAAGAGAAGAATCCTCAAGCGTGCCCTTGTCTTGTTTATTATTATGTTGTGTATTATTATGTTGTTTATTAAGTTGTTTATTGCACATGTGAGTTCCAAACAAACTTTGTTTTATTTGAAGCAAGAGGAATAATAAGTAGAGAAGAGTTATATTTCTGATGGGCAGCGCAAATGACGACAAAGATTTATAGGTGCAGGAACAAGGAACTAGTCCTAATTTTTACAAAATTAAAATGCATTGGATCTTGTTTATATGTCGCATTATATTAGACAATAATTAAACGCATTTATTTTTGCATGCAAGCGTGGCCGTATTACATTTAGACAGCGTTGCCATATTTCGCAAAGAATGTTGCCATTAAACATTAAATTGCGCGGTTTTTTTATGATTTTGTTTATTCTTGCTTTTCGTTTGTTTAACATGCAAATTTGCAAGTTCCTGAAGCATGTCTTTGCATCACTTCTTATATACAATAACTAAGAGCTACAAGGATGTGTTTTTAAGCTGCGTAGGTCAACATTTTTGTATATTACAGCTCCTTTTTGAGCGTATCTTCAATTTCAGATCCTTGCCAATTGTTGAACTCTGTTTTCGGTTCTAATATCACTTCTTAAGCATTCTTATTGGGACCACAATAGCCTAATGCAAGCATCGAAAGCGCACATCTACTTGGTTCCTCTTTGCGGATGCACCTTACCGTGGCCACAATTGAGGCCTTGTTTAGAAATGTGCTGGCCTTTAGGAGATATGGACCATGAACCTCTTTATTTATAAAGAACGGCTGCTTCTGACGATTGTGTACAGCTCTATGGAAGCGTTGACCTTTCTGATTGAGGCGAGATAGCCAGAAGCTTACTCATCATTTCTTGTTAGCACATATACAACTTTTATTAAGCCAACAATTCGCACTTAGTACACATGTATATTGTCTATATGGATGTACATACTTCTAGACTCTAAATACATAAAATAAACACACATAAAATGTAATAATCGATTATAAATTAAGAACATTTATAAAAACATATTTACGCCTCTGTTTTGCATCTAATCTAAGCTAAATTTAAGGGACACTTACCTTGAGCCAAGTCCCATATACTATATACCCTTGACACTTTCAGCTTCCCTCCAACGATGTGCAAATCACAATAGATTCCAATCAAACTCATAAGAAATGCAATTGGCGTAATTGGTTGCTCTTGCTGCTCGCACCCGCTTTAGCCGCCGGCACTGCTGCAATCTGGTACTACCAAGGGCTCTGGTATGGTCTGGGCGCGCTTTATATAAGTCTTACAGCACTGTTGCTAGTGCGGCCAGGCTGGCGTTGGTTCTATATAGCAATGGTAACAACACGACGTGACACCACGTAAGCGAAAGTTCGATGCACTTGCCGACTACGTGACGCTGATCACTAACCGATCTCTGTCTATCTCTCTATAAATCTCTGATTCACAGCGCGCTCTTTGCTTACATACGCGTGCTCAGCTTTGTAAAGCGTCAAGAGCGCAAGAATCTGAACATTGCAGACATATTTGAGGGCCATGTGGCGAATCAGCCAGACAAATTGGCCATAGTGAGTGACACACAGGAGTGGAGTTTCCGTCAGCTTAACGCTCATGCAAATCGTGTGGCAAATGTTTTCCATAGTCATGGCTACAAAAAGGGTGATGTTGTGGCGCTGCTCATGGAGAATCGTGCGGAATTTGTGGCCACCTGGCTGGGCCTGAGCAAGATTGGCGTGATCACGCCACTTATAAATACAAATTTAAGAGGCGCTTCGCTGCAACACAGCATTAAAGTGGGACAGTGCACGGCCTTGATTTATGGCGCTGCTTATAGAGCTGCGGTTATGGACATTGCCAAGGATTTGCCGGCACATATAGCGCTGTATCAGTTTAATGATGACACAAATCCTGCGGGCGATGGTGTTGCGCAAGGTTTGGCGCAGCAGTTGAATGCTTTACTGGATGCTGCGCCCAAAGATAAAGTAGCGGCAGGTGCCAGCCGTGCTGATCATCATGACAAGTTGGTCTATATCTATACATCGGGCACTACCGGATTGCCAAAGGCGGCGGTTATAACACACTCGCGGTAAGTCTTAAAGTAAATAATTGAGATTTTATTAATTAAACTCTCGAACTCTCTTCTGCAGCTACTTCTTTATAGCGGCCGGCATTCACTATGCTTTAGGATTTCACAGCAACGATGTGTATTATACGCCCTTACCGCTTTATCATACAGCTGGTGGCATCATGAGCATGGGTCAAGCGCTGCTTTTTGGTTCCACCGTGGTAATACGTAAGAAGTTCAGCGCCTCCGGCTATTTTGCTGACTGCGCCAAATTTAACTGCACGATTGGGCAGTACATTGGTGAAATGGCGCGCTATATACTGGCCACACCAGCCGCTGCACATGATCGCAAGCATCAAGTGCGCATGGTCTTCGGTAATGGTTTGCGTCCACAGATTTGGCCACAGTTTGTGGAACGCTTTGGCATTGCCAAAGTGGGCGAATTCTATGGCGCCACAGAGGGCAATGCCAATATTATGAACAATGACAGCACCGTGGGCGCCATAGGTTTTGTTTCGCGCGTGTTGCCTCAGGTGTATCCTATTTGTATTATACGTGCAGATCCTCACACGGGCGAACCACTGCGCAATGCCAAGGGATTCTGTGAAGTGTGCAAGCCCAATGAGCCAGGTGTTTTTATAGGCAAAATAGTTAAAGGCAACCCGTGTCGTGAGTTTCTGGGCTATGTGGACACAAAAGCTTCCACCAAGAAGGTGGTGCATGATGTATTTAGTAAAGGCGACATGGCTTTTCTATCTGGTGATTTGTTGGTATCCGATGAGCGTGGTTATTTGTACTTTAAAGATCGCACAGGCGATACCTATCGTTGGAAGGGCGAAAATGTGTCTACCAGCGAGGTAGAGGCGCAAGTAAGCAATATGACTGGCTACAAGGACACAATAGTGTATGGCGTGTGCATACCACAAACAGAGGGGCGTGCCGGCATGGCTGCAATATATGATCCAATGCGTGAGGTTGATGTAGCAGCACTTGCTGTGAAGATGGCTCAGGCGTTGCCGAACTACGCCAGACCACAATTCTTGCGTTTTCTGCGAAAGATTGATTTAACTGGCACGTTTAAGTTGCGCAAAGTGGAGTTGCAGCAGCAAGGCTATAATCCGCAAATAATCGAGGATGAGCTATATTATGCGCTGCCCGATGGCAGCTATGCGCCGCTGACGCAACCAATCTACGAGTGCATACAACGCAATGAACTGCGCTTCTGAGGATTATTAAAGCATTTAGACACTGTGGGTTAGTTTAGGACTAGAGTTAAGTTATAGAATCGTTTATTGTGCTAGCATAATAGGTAAAAATAAAATTACAGAAAATACTTTAAGCAATCTCTTGGGAGGGGGGAATACATTAAGCTAATCATTAAGCGGCACATCTTTGGCCAGTTCTGCACGCTTGGTTTGCTCCATGCGCTGCTCTACCTGGTCCAATCGTGCGGCCATGGTATCCAAAGAGCTCAGCAAACCTGCTTGTATTTCTCCATAGCGCTTCATAGCCAATATCAGACTTTCCTCAATAAGTTCGCTTTGCTGTGCATATTCGCCATTGTTCTGTGTAATATCTTTGAGCTTATCCACGCATTCACTGGGTATGCTGCGAAAGTATTCAGCTCCCAATGCAGGCTCCAGTTGCTTTATTCTGTCCAGCTGCTCGCTTTGTGTGTACAGCTCAGGTGCCACGGCATTGAGATACATTTCCTTGGAGCGCACCTGCTGCTGCTCTTCTAGAAAATTGGGATCCAAATATTTTTCAAGCTCTGACGAACGCGCCACCACCTGCTGCAGTTGTGCACTGCCAGTTGTGGCTTCGCTGAGCAAGGCGTTGGCAGACGTCAGCGTATCCACAATGTTTGCAGTTTTGTGGACTTCGCTGGCTTCGTTATTCGCATCCGGCACTGGGCCTAGCACGCGTGTAAGTGCATCTATGCGTTTTTCAAGTATGTCTAATGCCTCCATGGCAAATGTTTTGTTTAGATTTTAATTTATTTTCACTACGGAATGATGTCAGTGCAATTTACAAAACACGCAAAATTTGCCCAAAGCGCGTTTTCATAAAATTCCAATAAACAAAAGAGCGTTGCCAGACTGCATAAATAGATAAAGATTTACAAATTGTAATATTTAATTTTAACAGTTTTTTAAATTCTTGGAATACGATGTTACAGTTTAAAATTCTCCAAAGATAAGCGCTCTGCATCCTTATTGATTTCCGCCATATTATCCTCGCTTATTATAGGTACAATATCCGCATCCACTTGCTCTACTGCACTATCGTCCAGCACACACAGCAAGCCATCGTTTTCTATGTATGGGAAAAAAAACTCTGGCTTGTCCCACTGCGCTCGCTCACCTATGCTACAATGTGACTCCTGTGACATGTGTTCGCACAGCAAATCCTGATCATCGAATTGCAAATCACAAGTTACGCAGCGCAGCATGCACAGCTGGCGACGCACATAGTTGACCACTTTAACACGCTGATAGAAATTTAGTGAGCTTGTGCAAGCATCAAAATCCATGCTGTGTTCCTCCGTCATATGTTTTTTGAGCGTGGAGAACTGAGTTTCAAGCTGGTCGCAATACAGACATTTAAGCTGCGTTGCTTCACCCTCACCAGCCCAATCTGACCAGTCAGAGTCATGCTCATCTTCCGAATCCTGTCGCGCAAAGTGTTTGTCAAAGTCTACGCTGACACTATCTCGTTCCGAGGTGCGTCGTTTTGGACGTTGTGGTTGAGGCTGCTGTTTGCGCTGTGTCGGCATAGGCCTACGATTGTAGTTGATGAGAAAGTATTTGTCATACTCTTGACGATTGGGATTAATGCGCTTGTGGCCCTTTTTGCGCATGTGTTCTTTAAGTGTGGGACGATCTTTAAAGGTTTTATCGCAATACAGACAGATTAATTTCTCCAAATTAGACTCCAGCTGAAGCAGCAATTCATCTACATAGACCAGCTTCTCTGGCTTGCCCACCAGCAAAAAGTGTTTTTCGAATAGATGATCTAAAAAGTCGGCACGTAAGCCCGTAATAACAGTGCGACAAAAGAGACATTCCTTGCTAAAGCTGCGATCTGTCAGCTCGTACTGATGCCGTCTTAAAGCTGCATCCAAGCGTTGCTGCTGCAAGCGTTTACGCAGCTCAAAATCTTGCGGCAGTATATCACAGAGTAAATAATATTTTTCATTTTTGGCGTAAGTACCATCGGGCAGCTGGTCCAGAAACATGGTGGTGCAGTATTGCTCAAACTCATGGGCTGCAAAATAGCATAGATTTTAGGCGATATTGTTTAGTTTTTATAACTTTCCCACCTTGAAATTCCCTTTCCCAGTATTGCAGATATTCCTCCAACAACGCAATTTCCTCCACATCGGCAATGACCAAACGATGCTCTAGATACAAATGCGCCAGGCAGTCATCCTTGTCAGCAGGAAATATATAAACTTTGTCACATTTTAAACATTTAACGGCTGTATTTTGTGTGGGTTTAAGCGTCTGTTTATTTTTATTTTCAATAACAGAATCCGCGTGCGCCATTTGATTATTGTAAGCAAAACAGAGCTGCCACTTAGTTGGGCAACAGCTGTGTGCAGACGAGTGCTGCCTGCCGCTCTCAAAATAACAGCTGCGCGTGTTCAGCGCTGCCAACTTGTTGCTTAGCCTGGCCACACGTGTTGCTCGGCCATTTTCTTTGCACATTGAAACGCGACGCGTGTAGAACGTGGTTTGCGCTAGTCAATAAAAGTAAATTAAAATGGCAGAAGTTGGTAAGCAATGACAACAGCTAAATAAATTAAAAAGTGCTTTTAATTATACGACAATTGCGTGTGTGCTCTTTGCAGAACTGAGAAAGGAAAAGAAAAAGAAGCGCATTAAGGAGGAACCATTGGATGATGACTTGGGCACTTTGCAAAAGGAAGGCTCTTTTCAAATAAAGCCATCCACAAAGATTGCTAAGCTCGACACCTCACAGTGGCCGCTGTTGTTGAAAAACTTTGATAAACTCAACATTCGTTCAAATCATTACACACCGATAGCACATGGTTCCTCGCCGCTTAATCGCGACATCAAAGAGTACTTGAAATCTGGCTTTATTAATCTCGATAAGCCTTCGAATCCCAGTTCACATGAAGTTGTAGCCTGGATAAAGCGCATCTTAAAGGTGGAGAAGACTGGACACTCGGGCACTTTGGATCCCAAAGTCACAGGTAAGTGTCGACATGTGCGTGCGCGAACCTAACCTCAATTTCTAACTCACGTGCATTTGCCGCCAACGTTGGCAGGTTGCCTAATTGTGTGCATTGACCGTGCCACGCGTCTCGTCAAGTCACAACAAAGTGCCGGCAAGGAGTATGTGGCCATATTTAAGTTGCATGGTCCTGTCGAATCCGTGGCCAAGGTACGTCAAGGCTTGGAAAAACTACGCGGTGCACTGTTTCAGCGTCCGCCGCTTATATCGGCTGTGAAACGTCAATTGCGTGTGCGTACAGTTTATGACAGCAAATTGCTGGACTACGATGAAACGCGTAATATGGGTAAGTTTTTCTTTTCTTTTTTTCTCTGAACTATCTGGAACTATGAGCGTTTGTCTGCCTTAAGGCAATCGGCTTGCAGTTTTCATTTCCACCAGTTATCAAAGCAAAATTTTAGTATTTGCCATTGCAAATGCACAGTTATTTGTAAAACTCTTGTCTCTTTATTATACTCATGCGTTTAGGTGTTTTTTGGGTTAGCTGTGAGGCCGGTTCCTACATTCGTACCATGTGCGTGCACTTGGGTCTAGTGCTAGGCGTTGGCGGTCAAATGTTGGAGCTGCGTCGTGTGCGCTCTGGCATACAATCTGAGCGTGATGGTATGGTAACCATGCACGATGTGCTAGATGCCATGTGGCTGTATGAAAACCATAAGGATGAGTCCATGCTGCGTCGCGTCATTAAGCCTTTGGAAGGTCTATTGGTCAATCACAAGCGTATTATCATGAAGGACAGTTCGGTAAGCGGCTACTTATTATTATATTACCCCATGATATAAGCCGGCGGACGTCTGTATTACCCAGCAGCGTCCGTGACTATGACTGGGAACAGTAACTGTGCTGATGTGTGTATGTTGGGCAGCGCCTGTAAAGTGCGCCTGACAAAGTAATTTTCAGACTACATTTAAAAAACAGAAACTCTTTAACGTTGGATATCAGATTAATCTCTTGTAAACCATTTTTCAGGTCAACGCTGTCTGCTATGGTGCCAAGATTATGTTGCCCGGCGTGCTGCGCTACGAGGACGGCATTGAAATCGATCAGGAGATTGTCATATGCACCACCAAGGGTGAGGCTATTTGTCTGGCCATAGCGCTTATGACCACCGCAACAATGTCTTCCTGCGATCACGGCGTTGTGGCTAAAATCAAGCGTGTCATTATGGAGCGCGACACTTATCCACGCAAATGGGGTCTTGGTCCTAAAGCATCGGCTAAGAAAGCGCTTATTGCTGCTGGCAAATTGGACAAGTTTGGACGTCCCAATGAGAACACACCAAAAGAGTGGTTAACCGGTTTTGTAGACTACAATGCCAAAAAGCCTGCTGCGGCTGTGGCGCCTCAAGGTTCAGCCGATAATGGTGCATTTGAGACTTCAAAGGTAAATCTTAAAGCAAATTCCAAGAAGCAGCTTTGATTATAATACGAATTGTGTATTTACAGCGCAAGATCAGCACTTCCAGTGTGGAGGAAGCAGCAACCGCTGAAGCAGCTGCGCCTAAAAAGGATAAAAAGAAGAAAAAGCATAAGGGTGATGATGAAGAAGCGCCCGCTGCTGCAGCAACAGAGGAGGTTAAGGAGAAGAAAAAGAAGAAGAAGAAGGACAAAGATAGGGATGCAGAAGAGGCTTAGAAACTATTATTTGTAGCTCGAAATCAAAAGTCCTCAATTATTTAGAGAAGTTTTGTTTTGAGAACACTCCTTTTAGCAAGTAAGCAAAAAGTTAAGGCCAGATTTTATTTGTATGCATTTAAGTGACATTCGCAATGCAATAAATTGTATATTTTTTATTGTACAAATCAGGCAGTTTATACTACTCTTTAGTTTCATAAAAATTTAGCCTGAAATCGAAGTGGAAAGGAACGCAGACACTGAATTAAAGGTGAGTTTTAATTAACTATTTGTAAAAGCTGTTAGTTCATTTACGTGATGACGAATTAACTTTCGCCCCTAACTGAACAACTTCCCATGTTGAATGCGATGATTGGTCTTACTGATATGAATGAATGAGCTTAAGTTTAAGCCTTCAATATAAGTGTATGGCTAATAAGATTTTTTTTTTGTTTTTCAGTTAACTTGGTAAAGCTTAAACTATGCTGAGATGAAAGTATTTTTAAAAAGGTAAGAATACATTTTTTATTCATTAAAAATTAAATATAAACGGGATGAACAATAAACTTTCGCCCCTAGCTGAACAACTTCCCATGTTGAATGCGATGATTGGTCTTACTGATATAAAATAATGCGTTTTAGTTTAAGACTTCAATCCAAGTTTATGGCTAATAAGTTTTTTCTTTTTTGCAGTTAACTTGGTAAGGCTAAAACTACACGGAGGTCAAAGTATTTTTGAAAAGGTAAGCTTACATTTTTTATTTATTAACAATTGAATATTAGCGGGATGAACAATAAACTTTCGCCCCTAGCTGAACAACTTCCCATGTTGAATGCGATGATTGGTCTTACTGATATCTAGAAAAAATTACTTCTTTTAAACTTTCAGTCAAACTTTTTGGCTAACAAAAGTATTTTTATTTTTTGCAGTTAACTTTGTTAAGCTAAAACTCCTCCACAGAATTCAAGATATTGACCAAAAGGTAAGTCTAATATTTATTTATTACAAATTTGAACTAAAAACTAACTTCAATTCTTTCTGCTCTTGCAGTACTGCCGCAGATTGTGTACCTTCTCTTCTCTCAATGTAAGTTACAATTTCGAATATATTCCAGACTACATTTGACATGATGATCCGAAACTTTCGCCCCTAGCTGAAAACTTCCCATGTTGAATGCGAGGATTGGTCTTACTGACATTTCTTTATATTTTTATTCTTTTTAAAGAATTTGAAGACCACCAACTAAAACAAACTTATCTCTCTTTTTCTTTTGTAGATTTTCCCAAAAGTTTACGTTTTCCAATGGATGCCTAACAAATTTTAAGGTTTGTACAAAAATAGTTTTTTATTTCCTATATTTTTGCATGATGAGAAAGGATAGCTGAAATATGTGGCATGATTTCACATTAACCGCAACAAAAAACAATCCAAATAGGTCCTGCTGATATTAAAAGCTATCTCAAACAAATCGTTATCCCTTAGTTAAAAAAACTAATCCAAAACCTTTGTTTTTTTACAGCGATTTGTCTGTCTTCCTCAACAAAATAGTACACTCTATACAAAAGGTAAGCAAAATTTTAAATATTGAAAAACTTAAAATTAGTTTAATGATGAGAAAGGATAGCTGAAATATGTGGCATGATTTCACATTAACCGCAACAAAAACAATCCAAATAGGTCCTGCTGATAAACTTTATTTATAAAACTGATTTATATTATTGAGCGTTTTCATTTCACTAATGCGTTTACGTTTTCTTTTATCTTTGCAGGTACAGTACAGTTGATAAACAAAAGACTTGGATTTTTTTATATCTATGTAAATACTTAAGGTTTTTACACTTTTACTTTAATAAACATTAATATGTATGTTTTATAAAAATAAAATATAAAGTACAAACAAAAACCACGTGTTTCAATCTATTAAAATGGCCCTAAACATAACCTTAAAAAGAAACGTCATAGAAACAGGCGCGAGCCATTGTCTGACATGGTTGTTAGGGTTGCCAGAGAACTTGATGTAATGCTCATTAGCGCGAACTCATTTTACATATTTTATCAAATTAAAAAAACAAACTGATGTAGGAATTGGCAATTATGAGGCCTAAACAACCATTTTTCTAGTTTTCCACACAAGAGGATTGGGAATGCGTAAACTTATATGCATAAATTATGGCTTGACCCAATAATCGAGTTCGTCGTGCTTAATTGTACAGCAGCCGGAGCTGCAATGCCAGGTTCAAATGGCATGAAATGAATATAGGAGGTAAAAGAAGAAGTTGGCACAACACGATATAGCCATGTCCTTGTGTCTTTAGAAACAAAATAGTACCAAGAGCTGCGCATCATTCGTGCGCAGCTAAAGTTTCCAATTAAATCCAACACAAGACTACAACTTTAAAAGCAAAAATAATGTATTAAACATCTTAGACTGCGTATCCTTAAATTTATTTTGTAAATAATTTTGAGGTTAGCTCAATCGTAGAATTATATTTTATCGCTAAAGTTACAATTTAAGCCCGTTTGGAACATTGTGCGCTTGCAGTGCCTTGAATCATTATATGCATTTAGCTTACGCTAACCAAGTTTATTTGTTTAAACAATTAGCGTCAAATTCAATGCTGAAAAAAATAAAAATAATGGCATAAAAAAAGAAAACTAAAAGCCAATCAAAAGGCTTTAAAAATAAATCGATAAGCCAGTTATCGGTATGCAAATTTAAATTTATTGTGCCTTGGAATAACCACGTGCCAGCTAAATTTGGCGCGCCAGACGCCCGCCTAGCTAGTAACTGCCTTAATACATTTCTTAACTAACAAAATATAAACAAATTGCATTAAAATTCATCTATTCCAAGCAATTAATTTAGTTTACTTCTTGTACAAGTTGATGGCACTCAACAACCCTGTGTTTCATTCCAGCCATTGGCGCGCTGTTATCGACTCCATATTGAAAACAATCAAGCAGCCGCACTTTGTGTATGCCTTTTCTATCGGCTGTGTGTGTTTGTGTGTGTGAGTGTGAGACTGTGTGTATTCTCGGGCTATGCTTTTAAGAGTCGACAACTGCGCATTTTTGCAGAAATTAATCTGGCAAAGTGTAAAGAATTGTGTTGAAAAATAGTTTAGAAAAGATTTTCGACTACGCATATTGTTAAGCTCAAGTCAGGTAAGTGTTTGGATTTTTATGCGGGGCTTAGGATTTAAGGATATTTGCAAAGTTGTTTGGGTTTTTTTTGCACCGCCTTGCTGCGCTTTGTGCCAGTGTGCGTGGGTGTGTACATGTGAGCCCTGGAGCGCGCGTTGAACGGTGCTTTTGTATGACGCATGCGAGATCGGCGCTTGTGTGTGTATCTGTTGACGCCATTTTTTATTTTTGAGGTTATTGATTAATTGCATAAAGGCAGATGGCTGATTAATTAGCTGTAGACTAGAGTGCTTGTTAAGTGTTTTTTTGCAGCAGCTGCTCTAGCAATTATGTCATTGCTGCGTAATGCAGATCATGAGTTGGCAAAAAACGTAACGCAAGCAAACATAACCTCAAAACTGCACAAAGGCACGGCAGTGAATTTGATGCGAAACAAATTTCTTCCCGTACAAAATCCATGTGCTGTCTCGCTCGCTTCGATAACAATTTATCGCTAGGCTCAAAATATATGCACAGCATATACCTGCCACCCCACACACGCCCGCACCCTGCGCCCAACAACTGTCATCGACATGCCGTTTGTATGTTTCACCTACCATGCATTCCCACTACGCTGGAATGCTTGGCAATAGGCACACAATACACAGCAAGTTGTTGTAATCAAAGGCAAAAGCAGAACAGACCTTTCAGCAGCGGCAGCAGTGAAGATCGGTGTGGCTTTGTGATCGCAAATTTTCTGCACGCGTTTTAATTCAAACTAATATTTAAATAATTGCAAGTGTTTATAATTAATATATTTAAATATGCACATGCGCAATGTGTGCAACATTATGTAGCAATTGGCATTAGTCTTCATTCGGTTGCAAAGTGAAACAAAAAGTGTGTCGAAAAAAATGTTTTAGTTGGCTCTGCTTTGTGTCTGTGTGTGTGTGTGCGTGCTGCTGCATGTTTGTATGCGTCGACGTCTCTGACGCTGCCTTTTTGTGTTTGTATCTGTGCTTAACTGTTCTTCGTGCGGCTTTTTTGGACATTTAAGAAAAAACAACAAAAAATAAAAACAAAGCGGCTGTAAATTAACAACAAAATTCGTTTTTTTGTTGCACAAAGTACGTAATAGTTGTTGTAAGGATAGCGTAAATCAGGATGTTTGAGCATGTTGTGTGTGGTTTGTGTGTATTTGGCAAGTCATAGTGTGTATGCAGTATTATAGTTTTTTTTCTCAACCGTAGTTGGTGTCTTAGCTACGGCGTAAAACTTGGGTTTTTTGTATGTATCTGTTGAGCGTGCGCCAGTGCTGCCCATAAGCGAGGTCGCACTGCTTGCACGTGGCCTAGATGTATTTTTACTACGCGATTACTTTTAAGTTTTTAATGTGTAGAATTGTTGGTAGCTTCCGTAGCCTTTGAAGGCTTATGTCATAAAAGTGCTGCCCATGCTGCTTTACCCTAGTGCCTAAATTCTGCAATAATGTTAGGTTATATTACTAAAGTTGAATTGATATGCACATGCCAGCTCAGATCGCGCCAGTGCTACCCATACAGCTTAACCTTACTGGCTGCACTTGATCTAGAATTTTCATTCGGATTGTGAAATTAATTGGCATTCTTTGTTGAAACTCGTAGTAATTACTTAGTCACTTTGACAAATCAAACAATTATTGATAAAGATTATTTGCTAATAGTTTCTTTGTATTTCCCTTACAGCATGACACTAGATTTGCCGCCAATCATACTTAAAGGCAAACTTTTGAGGAAATACCAGCATATCAAGTATAAATATCCTGTTTCGGGAGGCTTTCTGCGGCGCAATTACGGCAATCTCAAGCGCTTTCTCATCTATGCGCTTGTGCCGCATTTTGTGCTGCGACGCTATGCCTGGCGCAAAAGGAATAATCGCATTGTAATTGTGCAACGTGTGCGCCACTTTTTGTTTGATCCGCGTCTGAAGCGCATGATCAAGAAACGCAAACGAAATGTCAAGCAGTGGTCAAAACAAATGGTAAAGTACCATAAGAACATGGGACACATTGAAGAGTACGAGGAGACGGAGTTGTACAATGTGGGAGCAGCGCCAACGCCGCCAACACGCCCGTTATATGCTGATGATTTATCCAAGCAAATGAAGGAACAGCTGGAGCTACTCAAGTCAGGCAAACGCGGCATTTCTTTAATCACAGATTCCAACAAAAATACGCAGCTACGCGAGCTATTGAGCGAAAATGAGACCAATACAATTGATCAACCAATGGATACAGATGTAGAGATGCAGTCAAACGCAGACTGCTCAAAGCAGCCGTCGTCTCCTGAACCAGAAGCTGCAGCGCCCATGGACATTAGTATTGACACCAGCGTTAGCGAAGTTTCGCAGCAAAACGAAGAATTAACCGGCAAGACCAAGCCAAATTTTCTTGATATTCTTATGAGCAAAGTGAGCGTGAAATCCTTTGCCAAGGAGTGCAATTTCTCCAATGAATCGCCTGTAGAAGAGCAGACTGAAAAGCTAAACAGCAGCGCCAGCTCTACAGATGATGATTTTTTGGGCTTTGATGAATCCAACCATATTGATGGCATGCTGCCGACGCCATTAGTGCCACATAGGACGCCGGAAAGCAACTCAGCATTTGTCAGTAAATCTCTAGACGATTACATGAGCAAGAACAACTTAATTCCAAAGTCAGTAGCACCGACTCGAGCTGGCAACGAAAATGAAAAATACCAAGAGCACAAAGTACTGGATGGCCTCGTTACTGCTGTCAGCACACCGCCGCATATGGACATGCCGGCAGTACCCGAGAGCTTGCAGAAATTGCGCACAGTGGCCGAGCGACGGCAATATTTGCAGCGTTTCTCAAAGAACCACAAGATGGCCATTATAAACAACGAAGCCAATATTTTCCGTGAGCTGCAACGCAAGCAAAGGAATCTCAAGGTAAAGAGTGGCTCCATGCATTTGCTGCAAGCGTTGAACTCACAAATGCCCTTCACACGCCAGGGCTGGGCGGCGGCCAGTTATGTTGCTACCGATCATAATAAGTATTATTACCAAGTAATAAAGGTAGATGGAGAGGAGACCAAGCTGCCCGGCTGTCAGGGTAACAATGTCGAGCGCGAAAAACCTCCCTACTCCAGCAAGCTGAGTGATGCCGAGTCTGCCATGTTGCAATGCAGTCCGCAGTGTGTAGATGCAGCTGTGCAGCGTGAACTAAAAATAATCAAAACCAAAGAGCAAAAGGTTAAACTTAATAAGTTTCCATTGCCGTCAGTATTCCGGCCCTGCCCGCTTTCACAAAAACCTTTTCAAAAGCCGCTCGATGACGACACGGCCGCTTTGCTTTTAGCTGGTGGCAGCATGGCCATTGTTAGCATGCCCACGGTGGAACTGGAGGTAGATCCGCAGATAGGCCGCCCTTTGGACGAAATAGCCAAACGTTATCTGCAATATATACTGCCACACCATGATATAACTCGTGAGTGGGCCGAATTTTCCGTGTCTACGCTGCAACAACCTGCCACCATGCGCGCTGCAGAGGCTGAGGCTTCTAAGTCACCTGCTGGACGCCGCAAAAGCTTCACTTTTGTCATACCCTACTTAAATGATAGAAATCATATGCTGGTACGTCGTGTAGTGGATCGTTCAGAGCAGCTGGATGCCTCTTTCACCAAGTCACAAGAAGAACTGCAGCAGCTGGATTTTCTCAAAAAATTGCCTGCAGTGCCGGATGAGGTGCAGTTGGCTTGCGCAGATATGATCAGTGATATGATCAACACCGTGGCCATTAGTTGCAGTGAGAACTCATTCATCACTGAGGATCCCGATGGTTTGAGCTCCTCGCCCATCTCTGTTGTGGATACGTCGCCCAAGAGCGATGCCAAAGCCAAGGCCAAAAGCAGTAAAATGGATCGTCAGCTTGTAAGCAAACAAAATCGTCTACGCATGGAGCTACGTCGCCTGAATGCAACGATCATAGATGCCGCAGCCAAGAACGAGAAGGGTATGTACACAAAATATATTGTATATACCATCTATTATATGGGCTGCTTTTTTCAGATAATGAACCCTGTAGCCTTGACTTCTGCCAGTTGGGTTGCGTATGTGACAGCCTGGCCGCAGAGCGACCCATGCGTGAGCACTGCGGCAAAGAGAACTGTCAGCTGGAGTGTAAATGTAAAGGCAAGGAAAAGGCTCGCGTCATGCGCGTGGAAACGGATGTAAGTAGCAATCTTTGATATACAAGACTTTCTGATTAGACGAATACTTTTCCCTAACAGGGTCGTGGCATATCTAATGAGGACGCCTTCAATTTGCGACGCAAAGCAACAGCCAGACTCGCCAAAATGGAAAAGGAATTTACTTCAACACTCGTACTAACCGAGAACGAAACGCTGCTTATTAACGAGTCCCAATGCGATAAGAAGCGCCGCTGCACCAAGGCGCCAAAACGTTATGAGGACTTTGCAGATACCGAGGAGGAGCTACAAGCACGCGTTTCACCGCCTAAACCTCGCGAAACCAAAAGTTGCACTTTTAAACGCAGCGTGGTTAATATTGAATCAACCAAAGCTAGCAATTCCGGTGCGCAGGTTACTTCATTTGCCCGCATATTTGCCTTAAATGAGCCCTGCCTGGTTAGGGACACAGATGCAGCACAACTCAAGCATTGCTATGTGTCTTTGCGTCGTATGCCAGATATGAATAATGTAGCCCATTACTGCGAGGGTCATTGTCTGTACAAATGTTTCTGCGGTTGTGACTCCCTTGATGGAAAGCCTGTAATCATAGAGAAGGAGCTGCCAAATTCTACAACTTCCCACTATACGCCTGAAATAATCACACGCGCTCACTACTCTTTTGAGCGCGCCAGCGAAGAACCTCAGCCCAAGGTGCAAAAACCGCGTAAGGACACGACACCCAACAAGCAGCCTGCCGTAGTACCAGCAGCCTCGCCAGTTAAAGGCACTTCAGCACATGCGCAGCAACCGTCGCCGCCAAAGCCAAATCAGAAGATGCTGCCACCTACACGCGCCCTAGACAAAGATATTATAGGGGCCTATACCAGATCCAGGCCTTATACGTGTAGACGCGACGTAGGCATACCTGCCAAAGCCTATTTACGCCAAAATCGGCGTCGTGCCGTGACTGTAAGGCAGCATATAGCTACCCAGCAAACGCCTTCAAAATTGAAGCTGCTCAATGATCGTATGTTTGGCGCAATACGCTTCTATCGCGAGGAGTTGGAGCGAGAACGCATAGAGGCCGAGAAATTGCAGCCGCAGCCGCAGCCACAGCCAGCCGCTGTTATAGAAGTGCGCGATGATGACTCGGATGAGAATGCTAAGCAACCTGAGCTGTTGACCAAACCGCGCAACCCTAATGCTGCTCGTGATGCGGCTCGTAAACGCAAACGCGAAGAACGAAATAACCAAGCCAAGCGTATAAAAATGCAAAAGGATCAGTTGACGGAAGAACTGCTGCCCACGTTTATCATTGAACAACCTGGAAAAAATTCCACTGCGCCCGTGTCCCAGCCAATTTCTCCAGTTTCTACTGCCGCCGAGTCATCCGAAACATTAATGCCACGCATAACAGGCTGTTATTCACTGAACGCCGCCTCAATTGGTTCCGCCAACACTGCCGCTGATGTGCTGGACTCCAACATTGTGGCGGAAATGAGCAGCGCTGGCAACAGCTCCAGCGGCGTTACAAATCTGGCTCAGGATGTGAATTTCCGTTCCTTCTACAATGAAGTTGTAAAGAATATGAATGCTTTGGTCAGTAAAAAAATGCAGGATATTGATCTGGCGCTACAGCGCGAAAGCAAAATTATACCAGCGCCCAACGAGGAGATTTTATGCATTATCAAGTGGACCAACTTTCTGGCTGCCTTTGAGTCAGACTTGGTCTACATTTGGGATGTCAAAATGAAAAACTACAACTTTTTGGCAGCCACTACTACCAATATGATGCCCTCGGTGTTTGGTGCACTTGGTGTGGTTAACATTAATGCTCTGGAACCAAACAAGTTACCTGCAATGGCGCTTATGTTGATGGATCGCAAGCGCAATGAAAATACGGGTCGTTTGGCTGTGGTCATGCAGGGTCGTCAGAACTACTGGCTTGTTCGAGGATTCCTTAGGCACATGCTAGGCAATGCCTGCACCAAGCCGACACCACAAACTCATCCCGTACTTACCAAAAAAATTAATGTTCTCTGCTCGTTGTTGGTGAAGCAACGCATACGTGAGCATCAGCGTAAGGCGCTGCTTTCAGGGAATAGCACACCTACAGCCACACCCTCAGCAACGCCACCACTGGGCATGGCGGCGAAGTCAGCGTCCACGCCACCGCTGGGCATGGCGGCGAAGTCAGCGTCCACGCCACCACTGGGCATGGCGAAGCCAGCCTCCACGCCGACTTCTTCTACTCCACCGGCTGCCATACAATTGCCAAAGGTGACAAACACTGCTGTGCGTAGCAACATTACCGTCCAACCGCAGGTGGTAAAAACCACAGACACTGTTGCAGTAGAGCGAACTGCAACTTCAAATACAACCAAGAGTGCTGCCTGCAGTATCAACAGCAATATTGATTTCCGCAAGGTGAACAAGACTGATATAAACGAGTTGCAGATGCCCGAGCAGCTGCCTCACGATCATCGTTGGGTTGTGCTGGATCTCTATGACGATTTTTCACACATATTTGTGCCCGCTTTCAAAGATATGATCTCGTTGGATCGCATTCACAATGTAATGAGAGTGTCTAGCGAAAAACAAAAAGTGGTCAAGTTGCAGTTTTTCAAGAATGCGCCATACGATGCTTACGTAACGCCCTCTTCCCTTCGGAAAATCTACTTTGGACCATTGCGCCTAAATGAGAAGCAACCAGTACTGGTGCTGCTACAGAGTGTCGATGGAAAGATGATGCTTCGCGAAGTGTACCAGCAGGAGCATTCTATTCCTGTACAGCGCGAGCGCCGCACTATGGCATTTTGGGTGCTGATCATCAATAATGTGTTGCACTTTCAGCTTGACAACGATTCTTTGGGAGATCCCAAAGTGGCGCAGTTGGCAACCGCAGCATCCATGGCTTTTCAGACACCACCACAGGCCGTAGAACCGAATCCAATATTGTCATCAGGCGCAAGTAAGACTGTAGATGCGATAGATGTGTCAGCGGGCAATGATAATGATTGTGTCATTGTTATTGAAAGCGACGACGACGAGGAGGAGCAAGAGACACCAGAGACAATCAATGTAGATCCGCTGCCTGCTGTCACTGCAGAGCCGCTGCCTGCTGTCAATGCAGAGCCACTACCTGTTGCCAACGCAAATGCGCTGTCTGTTGCCAACGCAAAGCCGTTGCCTATTGCCAACGCAAAGCCTCTGCCTGTTGCCAACGCCAAGCCTCTGCCTGTTGCCAACACGGACACGTCGCGCGTCAATTTTACCATACAAAAGAATTCCACGCACGGCGGACTTCAGATTTTGCCCATGGCAAGTACTGAGGTTAGTCAAGCCAAACCTTCAAATGCGATTATTTTGGCGCAAATAAGACCGGCCAAGCCAGCACCAGCTACTGCCTTGGCACCCGGCGCTTTTGTGCCCTTAATATCAAAAGTGCCAGTCAAGCTGCCAATAAGTACGGTAGCAGTTTCTCCGCCCTCGGCAGCACCACACTTTCTTACCCCCCATGTGCAGGTCACCCAGACAAACGAGCCAGCCACTATAGATAATAGTGTAGCGCAACCCAAGCCGGCTAAGATTAGTCGCATTTCAGTGTCCACCAATAATAAACTGGTAAATGCTTAGCTCAAAATCTTCTTAAGTAGTTTTGAATTAATGCCTACATTTTGCTTTTCAGAACGATTCACTGCAAGAGCTGTTGACGTCCAGCACTTGCCCGCAGCCTGTTAAGCTCAAAGTAGGTACGACGGGCATAACAATAACAAAATATCCAACAGTGGGCAGTAGTGAAGCAGCCAAGCCCAAATCTAGCGTAGCCATTGGCGCTGGCATTAAGCGCAACGCAAATGGCGTGGCCATTGAAGCGCCTACGGCGCCTGTTGTGCCCAACATTGCACAGACTGTTAAGCCCGCCGTTGGCCAGCAATTGCCTACTCCTGATGCTGTGCCTCCCAAAGTTGTTCAGAAGTCGCCTACAACGATTTCAATACAAAATTTGCGGCACATTTTGCCACGTCCACCGAAAACGTCTTTAAAGGATGTACAAGCGGCGCGTCATTCATTGCCCAACAAACTAAGCGCAGCCAAGCAGACACCACCGCCCAAAGAGCCAGCAGCACGTCGCAGTGGGCCTGGAAAACTGGTATTGCCCACGCTTGCAACAGCTAAGAAGACAACTAAACCAGATGCAGCCAGAGCAGCGCCAACACCGGGTCAATTCTCAAGCAACTATGGCTACCTTTTGGTACGCGGAGAGCCGCGTTTGCCACGTTACCGTGCCAAAAAAACGGAGAGTAATTTTTTACTAAGGGTGCCTGATCGTGGCGTCATGAATCTAAATGATCCAGCCACGGCGGCCAAATATCTCAATCGGTAAGTGTGAAACACAGAGTAAAATGCGGCAAAAGACTAAAACCTTTTTAATTCTAGGAAATTGGCGGCCGAAGCGGAGTATCAATCGTTGTTACCAGCAGAATGGATATTCGTGTCCTCAGAGAATGCAAATTCACCAAATAATAATAACAACAAAAATAATAAGAATAACAACAACGTAGCAGCGTCAAAGAAAAATGAAGACGAAGAGCCTGCTGCCATATTAATAGAGGATTAGGTCATAACAAAAATAAGTGACTATAAAATATAATAAAACTGAAATGAAATCTTAGAATATAGTAGCTTAAGTCTACTTTGTAAGATAAGTAAGTTAAGTATAAGTAATACATATATAATATGTGCTGAATTCAATTTTTGTTTTTGTAGCCAATCAGCTAAAAGATTTATTTAGTTATAACTATTATTGGAGTTTTAAGCAGAAACATAAAATAAAAAAACAAATGGCGAAAAAAAAATCAGTGCTGTTTCATTGCCGTCGTATTGTTTGGCGCGCATTTTGTGCCATTTCCATTTTGTAACAGCTGTTGAATCTGTTCAAGCAGCTGTGCAAGCTGCCCAAACAGCTGTTCGCTGCATGCAAGCAAAGGGCAGGCGCATTATTAAGTCGAAATAGCAACAAAGTTTGCCAGCAATTCTATTTATTTAACGCTAATGTTTTCACGGTATTAAAATATTTAAACAAAATAAACAGTGTGTGTCATTTCATTGCATCGACAATCTACAGATAACTATTATTATTATATAGACACAACAATAAGCAGCGACAAGGCGACGACCACGACGACGACATCGTTCCTTATATATTCGCATAGAAAAAGTGGCGAAAATCGTTGCCAAGGTCAGCGATAGATTGATAGTATACAACTCTATGTATATATAAACAGCACTATATATTATATACAAGCGCATGCACATATCTAAATGTTTTTATATACATCTATGCGTCGTTAATACTTGTTTGCGTTTACCTAAATAATTTGCAGATATCGCGTTTGGCTGTCGGCGAGTCGCAGTGAAAACTACAGCACACTGTTCTCTAGTCGCTCGTTGCGCACACAACGCCTACTGCTGGGCCCTTGGCTAAGAAATCTACGAAACCGCCACGATATGGGCTATGACAAGAAAAACGAAAAAGGCCAGCCGGCTGGCTATGTGCGCTGGCAGGATATTGCGGCTTTAAATCAAAGCCACTGCAAAATGCGTCATCCAGAGGAAGTTGAGCGCATTATCAACGAATTCATGCAGGGTGGGCCACAACGCATGCAAGTAGTCTCCGATTTTGACTATACCATCACCAAACAACGCACCGAGGATGGCGGCGCTGTGCCCTCCAGTTTCGGCATTTTCAACTCTTGCCAATCACTGCCCGCGCACTATAAGGAGGAATGTCACAAGCTCTATCTGAAGTATCGCCCCATAGAAATTGATCCACACATGCCCATAGACGAGAAAGTGCAGTACATGATTGAATGGTGGACAAAATCCGGTGCGCTTACCAGCGGCTTTGCATTTGATCAGTCTGAAATTGATCAGATTGCCGGCAAATATAAACATGCGTTACGTGACCGCACACACGAGCTGTTCGATACCTTGCAGCGTTTGGATATACCCGTGCTGGTGTTTTCAGCTGGACTGGGCAACTCGGTGGTATCGGTGCTGCGTCAAGCTGACTTAATGTACCCAAATGTAAAGGTTGTTTCCAACTTTTTGCAGTACAGCAATGGCTTGTTAAATGGTTTTCAGCAGCCCATGATTCATACTTTTAACAAAAACGAAACTGTGCTGACTGGCCACGAGTACTACGATCTGGTGCATACTCGTGATCATATAATAGTGATGGGTGATTCTATTGGTGATGCAGATATGGCTGCAGGTGTGCCGGCCTCTTCACATATTATAAAAATTGGTTTTCTATTTGATCACGTGGAAGCAAATATGGAGAAATATATGAACACTTTTGATATTGTGCTAGTGGATGATCAGACCATGGATGTGCCCACTGCTTTGTTTACGCTAATTGAACGCCAGCGCAAGCTAAGCTTGGACACAACTGAAAATGGTGCGGTGTGAGCTGCTGTGACAGGCATAAGTAATCAGAGGCATACGTTTGGACGAAGGAGGAGGAATCACTGTTACTATCTAATTAGAATTAGAATATTAGTTATGTAAGTTTCTGACATTTTAATGCTGTACTTATAAGTAGTACGCTCTATAGATAGTTCATGTGCGCAAATATATAAAGATGAGCTAAAAGTTTATTTATTGTTATTGCACACAAAATGCGCAATGCGCTTTCTCAAATTTGCTCAAATATACCGACGTATGTGAAATGCAATGATATTGGACAAGTTGAATATAAGTTTTGCTTATTTATGGAATTCATAAAGTTCTTTGTTTGGGTTATTTACTACAAGAACAATTGTTGTTTACTGCGCGCAATTAACGCTCGTAACCCAATCGATTACGGCTCTACTTTTATAGTTTGGATTATCTTGTTATTAAAACACTCAGAGAATATGATAACGAATCTTTTCATCTTTTTATTACTGTGCTCTATCTGCTTTTAATATTGACATAGAATCAGTTGCCTATATCCACTTTCCAGGTGCCGAACCAGGCTTTGGTCTTGGATGAGGTTCTTTACTTTTAAAAGTATGTGCCTGTACTTCGGAACTCGCAAAAACCTAGCAACTTTGGTGGGGATCCGGATCTGAACATTCCTCGTTGATCCGACACTGCCTCTCTCCCTGAACAATCTACAGTTTATGCAGTTTATAGTCTTTTCATCAGATTGTATTCGTATTAACACACAAATGCATCCATTTTAAATAGTATTTTTTGTTGTTTTCAGTGGAAGACTAGTGTCAACAGCTTGCCCATATGAACAAATTCTTAATCCTCAATTATTGAGAAACTGTGTATCTGTTTACATACATATACTGATATACTTCGCGAAATTTGTAAATCCAGACAAATTGTTACAAAAACCAAAATACGAACTTTCAACTCTAACGACAAATCTATCTTGTTTTATGGCTGCGAAACTTGGAAACGCACGAGAGGAACTCACAAGCCTTTTTTGCAACAAGTGCTTGCGCCAGATTCTACATATATGGTGGCCCAACCGTATTAGTAATGTAGATCTCTGGAACGTTACTAATCAGAAACCTGCGCCAGTAGAAGTATGCGAGCGTAAGTGGCGATGGATTGGGCACTCCCTTCCGAGATCCAACGAGAACCTCGCTGGACAGTCACTTTGTTGGAACCCTCTACGGGAGAGGTCGTTGCGTTGGTGCGCCAGCAAAAACATGGAGAAGATCTATTAACCATGAACTACAAGCCGCCAGCTAATCATGTAATGATATCTGCTATGAATCCTGTAATAGAGTTCGCTACAAGAGGATGGTCGAGGCTGTATGCTCCACTCAGATTCGAGGATGACAGTAGAAGTACATACATATCTGTTTATATGGAATAAGATGAGCCTGTATAATAAATGGCACAATCTGTAATTTTCAATGGAAAAGTTAGTTAACTGCATCCTATCCTCTTATTCATACATACGTAACCGCATTTGTTTACTAATTACTGTTGGTATCTTTTCCTGGACTTCGAGATCTTGTCTGGTTGTGTTCTGTGAGATAAAATTTGACGTCATTTTGCATTTCATAATATCTTATCTTACTGAAAAAAAAAAAACATTTTAGCGTTGATTCGTTTAAATATTTCAAACGTCACAGCAAATAAAATATTCTGAACAAAGCTAATAAAATAAAAGTATGAGTTATATTTGGCATAGAAATGCCAAAATATGTGATACATATAGCTAAAAAAACAAAAATTATTAATGAAACTTGCTACGTAAACATTAAGCATAAAAATATACGTATAAATAAAAATATTCATTAATATATTTTTAGGGCACATACATAAACATGTTTGGTTTGTGGATTTTATTTTAAGTGCAGTAAAAACCAACAAAACAACTTGTAGCTTAAAAGAAAACTACTTCAAATGAAAATAGATTTACATTTTTTTTAATTATAACTAAGTAACAAAGCAAAGATTATAAAATAAAATACAATTAATACAAACATTTCTAACGTACTGCGGTATATTATTTTTGACACTTTGTGCTGGCGCATTATCGACTTGGTATTAAAATACTGATAATTATCATTTGTTTGCACTACGCGTTTTGGCATTTTTGTGTACCAATAAAGCGCTGTAGAAAATATACAAATCATTCGCTTTACACACAAAAAATTTAACATTGAACATTGAAAAGTGACCCAAAACGACGCAATTTTCCTTGTAGCAATATTTTCAAAGCAACTGGTGTTCCCTACATGGCGCCACTTGGTTTTGGCCATTAGACTATGTGCTTCTAACAACACTGCTGGGTTAGTGCGAGTGTGAGAGATCAGCTGTGTGCCAGCCAAGTAGGAAATTGGACAGTAACATTCTGGTAACAAATCAGTGCGGAGAGCAGCAAACAAGAGAAATTGTGGCAGAGTGCGGATTGTCGAGTCATCGTCATGTTCGGCTTTGATGGCGAGTATCGACGTCGTCCGGTGCAAAGTCTAGGTGGTGCTTCGCAGACCTGCGACCGTGATACGGTTATACGTAAGGCGGCGCTGGAACGTCAAAAGCGTAATGAATTGCGTCAGAAGGCCAATGGAGCGGTGGTGCTGCAATCGTATGCACGTTCGTTTATCTATCGACAACGGCGTAAACGTGCTGAACGGGAGGCATTTGATGCTTATATGCTGTCGCATAAGGATCGCATCATAGAGGATGAAAGCCTGTCGTTTCTATTGAAACGTTTGAATTTTTTCTATAGCAGTCGCGTTCCCAAGGACAGTGAACGACTGGTAAGTTTTGGTGCGGCTTAATTGTTGCTACAATGTACAAAGTTTATCCCCACTTCTAGATCGAAATCTGCCAGCAAATCCTGCGTAATCCAGCACGTTTGCTGCAGCAGTCTGCACGTGATTTCAATTGGCTGCTGCGTCTCTGCAAGTTGCTAGATGCATGCTTGCTGCAATTAACGCTCTCTCATAGCGCCCAGGCCATACCGCTGCGTATGCTGGAAACATTTACCACGGTTGCCGCCGTCGAGCGCTATGTAGAGGACGAAAGCTTACTTTATAAGTATCTAGAGCGCGTGTTTAGTTTTTTGATAGCTCGTGATTATTTCCTGCGCCTGCGTAAGCTGCTGGATGTTAAGTGTCCGCCACTGGATGGCGAGACGTTGACGGCACCTAGTCCTCTGTCCGAGGCTTTACTGCAATTGCTGCAGCGGCCACTGGCAGTAGCCACGCGCAGCTTTGCGGCTGGCAATGCTGATCAGGCATTACGTTTTTGCCGTAAATTCATTCTAGACATATTAGCCACACCACAAACTGATCCTATACGCTACTTTGTGCTACCCTGCTTAGCCAAGTCTGCTGATTTTCCGTACGATTTGTTGTTGCGCTCCTTGGAGGGCTTGTTGGAGTTGGGTAAGGAGTCGGCGACACCTTCGCCCAACTCGGAACAAAGTGCCAGCCAACGCGGCGCCCTTTTATACAGCTCATTAGCTGTAGAGCATACAGGCATCATGCAAGGCGCCAAGCAAAAGCAGCAACTGCTTCTACCTGCACGTGAGGCGCTGTTTAGCACATTTTTGTTAAACTCGTTGCTTTTGCTGGATCGTGGGCAGTTAGGTAAGTTGCAACTTTGTAACATTTGCAAGAAAATTGTTTATTATAAAACCATCTTTCAGACAAACTGCAGCAGAGCGGCCTACTGATCGTTTATGTGCGCGTCATAGCCGAGATGATGCCTCATATTTTGCAGCTACCTAAATCTACATTGCGCACTTATGCAGCACCGCATAGGGAAGATGACTCTGATGACTCGGATGAATCGGACGATGAGCTACTAGAGAGCATGCCTCAAACTATGGACTATGATATGGAACAGGACTATAACAGAGCAAGTGAGCTAAGTCTCAAAGAACGCGCCTGTTTGCTTGAATCAATAGAATTACTGAATGAACCACAAAGCGTAGATTATATAGTAAAGCAAGTGGAGCCGCATATAGAGAATACCCAACTGCTTTATGCGCTCTGCGAGATCTGCCACAATTTAATGATATACAACAAGCATGCTGTCTTCGAATATAAGTAGGTTATTCCTTGCTAATCTAAAGCACACAAGAATTAATTTATATGCTCTTACAGACTATTATACACGCTCGCGTTTACGCCAAAGTTTATACGCACGGTCTGGTTCAAGCTAGCTGCGGAATCTACGCAGTTGGGCTTCTCTGCACCGCTGACGCTCATTTCCAAAGGCGTAGTGCGTAAGTTGCTGCAGCTCCAATAACTTAACTTGTGCTAATTGTGTTTTGTCTTTTTTATTGCCAGCCAAAAAACAAGGCGTGGATCGCACTATACCACTGCTGGCCACTTTTTGTATGCTCTTTGGACGCCTGCTGCCTACATTGCATGATGTAGAATTTGTGGAAAACAAACTGCTGATCACGAGTGCCGCCACCATAGATCATGTGCGCCTTATGCCATTCTCTATAGCGGAAATTGTGCAAATGTCTAAAACTTTAAAGGAGATAAGCACGGGCTTGGTGGAGCTGGCTTTTCCCGAAACACGCAACTTGCAAAACTATCGTAGCGTGCTGGGCCATACGGATGCCGTTGACAGAAAATTGCGCCATCAGAAGCAAATCTGGGCCAATTTGCTAAAGGTTGTGGTCTTTGTGCTCAATCAGATTTATACGCGAGACTTACGCTTAGGCTTTTGTCCCGAGGGTCACTGGACAGTTAGTCGCCTGGATTTGCCGCTAGACAGACCCACCGATCTGCCATTGACGCATAGCAGTCGCTTGCGCGGCATACGTCCCTTTCAACCTATTCGTGACTTTACGCGTGAGGACTTTGAGAATGGTCCACCCATGTCTACTAAGCAAATACGTTCCATTACCATACTACGCGAGGTACCCTTTGTGGTGGATTTTGCAAAGCGTGTGAGCATACTGCAGGGTCTGGTGGCTGCAAATACGCTACGTGTGCAGGGTAATTTGCAGCCGTTCCTTCAAGGTCCTGCGATAATGATTACTGTAAGGCGTTCGCATTTGTATGAGGATGCCTACGACAAACTGAGGCCGGAGAATGGTGGGTGTTGTATATTAATTAGTGTCTACTTTATATAATCTAATTTATTGATTAACAGAGCCGGATTTGCGTGTTAAATTTCGCATACAATTTGTGTCTGCATTGGGCCTGGACGAAGCAGGCATTGATGGTGGCGGCGTTTTTCGTGAATTTCTTTCTGAGCTTATCAAAACAGCGTTTGATCCCAATCGCGGTTTCTTTATGTAAGTCATTTTTATCGACCACTAAACCGATTTTTAATTAAATTTCTGTGCCTTACAGGGTTACTACGGACAACAAGCTTTATCCGAATCCCAACGTAGCCGATCTATTTAGTGACTATGAAAAACATTATTACTTCATAGGCCGCATACTAGGCAAAGCCATTTATGAGAATTTGCTTGTCGAACTACCCCTAGCCGAATTCTTTCTAACCAAACTGGCTGGCAAATACTCGGATGTGGATATACATCAATTGGCTTCGCTTGATCCAGAGTTATATCGCAACTTGCTCTACCTCAAAGACTATACGGGCGATGTTAGTGAACTAAATTTGGATTTTACAGTAGCCACCAGTTCGCTGGGACAAACGCAAATAGTAGAGTTGAAGCCAAATGGCCAAAGCATAACCGTAACCAACTCAAATCGCATAGAGTATCTGCAGCTCATGGCAGATTACAAGCTAAATGTGCAGATACGTCGTCATTGTATTGCCTTTCGCAAGGGGCTGTCCAATGTGCTGCCCATTGAATGGCTTTACATGTTCAGCAATAAGGAGTTGCAAATACTCATATCCGGCGCAGAGATACCTATCGATTTCGAGGATCTGAAAAAGCATTGCAAATATGGCGGCGAATACTCACCAGAGCATCCTTCAATTATCGCATTTTGGGAAGCGCTGGATGGTTTTAGTGATCTGCAGAGACGGCAGCTGCTAAAATTTGTCACCAGCTGCTCGAGACCACCGCTCTTGGGTTTTAAGGTAAGCCGCATTATATTTACATTTGACACCTGCTAATTAAATTGTATTATGTTGCAGGATTTGGATCCAGCCTTTTGCATACAAAACGCAGGCGATATGGAACGTCTGCCCACGGCGAGCACCTGCACGAATCTGCTTAAGCTACCGCCTTTTAAAACCGTGGAACAAATGCGTGAAAAGTTGCTCTATGCCATACAGTCTGGTGCGGGCTTTGAACTGAGTTAAGCAATCCCCCAAGTTCACCCTTTAGAATTAGGAATAATATCAATACTGCTGTTCGTTAACACCGCCACCATCACCAACCATGTAGAGCCAGCTATTCCATATAGTTTTGTATTGAGAAATGTTAACAAGTAACATCCATCTTATATACTGTATAAAGCTGCAGAGGTCTGTTTCCAATTATATATTTTTTAGTTCTTTTGTTTCCAACTACTTTCTATATAGTATTCTATATTATACATACAATATAAATGTAAATGTAACAAAAACTTAGACTAATTAAGATTTTCTGTATGTCATATCTAATAGAGAGAACTGCACGAGTTAAACTGAAATGAAGTCGAATGAATCCGAATTTTTAAAAATGTGCGAATATAATTATGACTATTCTGTTTTGCGACTTCCATTTCAGTTTTGACTTTGTAGATTTTCAAATACTTTAATCAAAATCGGGAACAGGTACGTTTCTATTTTTCCCCATTGTATTTTAAGTAAAAGAATTTAAATCATTGACACAACAATTGGTTTGATATAGTGCACCCGTGCAGCGTTCTATTGTAGATTGGGAATACGCTCCAACTATCCACTAGCCATATCCAAAGCATATGCGGCGTTTATAATGGGCTCGTAGATCGAACGTGCCGCTGTGTTCGAATATAGGAAGTCTACATGGTTATAGCCCTGTATTTTAAAGACGGAAATGCGACTGTTGACCAAATCCCGCACCAGATGCAGCACATCCGGCTCTGTGGCTAGCACATCTCGCGTGCCATAAAACAATTGTATATTGAGACGCACATTTTCCAGCTTATACTTTGGTGGTCTGGTCTGACCATAACGCTGCATATTTAAACTGGGTGAACCATAATCAAATTGCTGAAATCCGCCACTTTGTATAAGCTGTCCATAATGCTTGAACTGACCACGTGAGATGCCAGCCGGTGTGGTCTCCAAAACGCGTGTGAAGATTTGCTGCAAATTTTAAAGTGCAATTTATGGACAAGCGTTTACATTTTAACAGCCAAGCTGGAGACCAGCCGGAAGCATGGCTTCTAAACACATATGTAGCTGCTGTATGTGGCATATGTTGGTTTGTGTGTTTTTGTGAGTTTGTTCGAGTGTGTGTGCGTGGTGTGTGTGTGTGCTGCTGCTGTCATTTCCGTTATGTTGCAACACAAAAGACACGGAAATACACAGACATATGCCATAGATGGAGGGCAACCTTTTGCTTTTTGACTTATCGTTAACTGGGTCGCAGCTGGCCATTTTCCTGGTGCCCGGCTCCCCTACAACAATTTCTATTTGCCTTTTGACTCGCCAATAAATCAGGAGTGAAAAAGCGCTGCTAAATCGAAGCGGTTCCAAATCAGTAGCTTATTGTTAGTTTTAAAAGGATTGAGGCGTTTAATTCTGTTCAAAGCAGTTTTGAAACTGAAAAAACTGCGTAACGCTTTAGGAAAACTTTGTGTTTTGGTTTTAAATATTGGAAAGCGAATGCAAGGAGCTTTTGAAAGGCAGGGAAATGTGTTGCAATTGATAAAGGGGCGAACTAGTTAGGAAGCTATCAAATTTATATATTTCGTATTTGAAATAAGAAAAGCTTTTTCAAATCAATTGCCAAAATTTGTTATAACCTCAAATTTCAAAAATGCACCTTTAAATTTTGTAGCACTTCAACTCCTTCCCAGGTGGCTCTTCCGTGGCTTTTTAAAAAGCTGCTCCAAATCAAATCCGCACTTTCCACGTGTCCCAAATTTCGCATGCATTCCATGCCCGTTTCAAATTAGCAATTTATTTGCTGTTTAGTTTTATTGTTGCCACCATTTTGTTTTTTTTGTTCTTTTTGTTAAGCCAAAATGCAAACCAATCAAATCATGTCCATGCTTTATATGTGTTTTAGTGTGTGTTTATTTATGTGTTAGTATGTGTGTGTGTGTGTTTATGTATTGTTAACAGGTGACCTGACTTAAACATATGTAAATCCACTCTTGGCTTTAAATTGAAATGGCAGCCATTTGCTTTGCATTTGTGTGTGTGCATATGTGTTTCTGTATTTGTGTTTGCTTGTGTGTGTCTGTCTGTGTGTGTGTGTGTCCTGTCGTGCCATGTCAGCGGCAACATATTTTTGTTTTGATGTTTATTTGATTTTCCGCTTGCTGCTGCCATTGCCTGGCTTGCCTTGCTTTCTCTCACTCTCTCTCCTTTCTCTCTGTTTTGCTTTTATTTTTCCATTTATTTTTTCTTTGCGTCTGCAACTTGTGGCAAATAGTTTTGTGTTTTTGTGTGTTGTTGTTGCTGCTGCTGCTGCACAGCCGGCAGCTTGTTTGTTTGTATGTGTGCGCAGATTCGCCATATTTGTATGCACTTCAGTCAAAGTGAAAGAGAGTATATTGGGTTCAAGGAAAGGTATGTAACAGAAAGTGCTGCCTGCTGGAGTTTTAGAAGTGTTTCTTGGGATTAAGGGGAACAAATTAGTGGCCGTCGGTGGCGTAAGTGGTAGCATACTCGCCTCTAAAGCCGAAGGCATCACTAGCTCAAAGACGCTATTTGCCATGAAAATCTCTATTAATTAAAGATCGGATTCGGCTATAAACTGTAGGTCCCTGTTCTCTTCGAACAGCTATTAATAGAGATCCCCTATGCCCCTCTAAGGGGTCGAAGAGGGAATTATTATTAAGGGGAAAAAATTATACTCTCTGTCTATTCTTGGCTTGGAGCATATTTTATTCAATGAATTGAGTCGATCTACGCGGTCATAAGTAGGTAGGTAGTTGAAGCTTGCAGTTGGGACTTAGCCTTCCAACTCATTCAGGCCAAGAATAGGCCCTTTGTGATAATAGGAGTAAACGAAAAGGATATAGAATAGATTGGAAAAATTAGAGTAATAGGAAAAGAAAAGTGGAAAATGCAGAACCATGCTTAGCTTCTGCAAGAAGAATTTTGGCGACTGCCATTCTGCTTAATCCCTCGATCTTTAAAACTTGATAGAGCTTTGCACAGAGACCATATGTATCTTTTTAAATTTATTATAATAATATCAATTTATAATAAATGGTCTAATATCGGAAGTCAGCTTTTGAAATCCATAATCTCAAAACAATTGGTCAACGTACCAGAAGCTTAATCTGATCGTTCTTGGGTGGCAAAGTCAACGGCTAGATCTTAAAACTACGAAGAACCTTAAAGAAGAATTTTTAAAGGCAGTCAGCTAAGGTAACGTTGGAAAAATAGCTAAAAGGTTTATTATTTCTTTAGAAAGTAGTTTTGGCTATGTCCAAAAGACACAAAAGAAAAAAAAGGCGTACATAAAGTCGGGCGCGGTTGACTTTGGAATACCCTGTAGCACTAGCTTGCAATAAAATTCGGTTCCTTCATAAAAAACCAAAAGTTGAAGAATTTTTAAGCAAACAACATTTTTTTGACCGATCGTTCCTATGGGAGCGATTTCGAGCATATTTGATACAGTGCTTTAATACCTTAAAAAAGATCTGAATGCCGAATTTAGTCCAAATATCTTTACAAACAAACGAAACACAACCAATTTTGTTCAAAAATCGTTTTTTTTTTGAAGATTAGCCCTATGGGGGCTATATGATATAGTCAACCGATTTTGATTAAATTTGGTACAGTGTTTAAGAAAAAACTTTCGAATGCCAAATTTGGTTACGATATCTTCATAAACAAACGAGTTATCCATCTAAAACTTTTTTTTTTCGATTTCGTCTGAAACACCCCTATGGGAGCTATATAATTTAACCCCGATATCAAAAAATAAAATAAACTTGTTTCCTATGGTATAAAATGGGTTCTAATGTGAAAGTGTGGTTACTCTAGCTCTTACCATCTTTGAGATCTAGGAACTGCAATATTATTGTTCATAATGCAAAACAAATTACCGTTATGATTAGTGGCCCAATTGTTTGTGTGTGTGTGTGTCCACGTCTAACAACAAATACAATGTTTTATTTGTAGCTGCAGCTGAGCGTAAAAACAACAACAATTGTTAAAAAAAGGTTAAAGCAAACACAGCAAAGAAGAGCAGAAATCTAAAAATAGAATTGCCGTAAAAGCGAAAGCAGCGCGGCTTAGGCATTGTTGTTGCTAGCTCAGCAGCGTCCTTTATGACAAGCGCGCTCTTTTTTGTTTTTGCTTTGGCGCTCTCAGCTCAAAACGCTCAGAGAGGATTTTTGTCTAATAAGCGTTGTTGTTGTGCAAGCATGATCTCAAATTTGCACTTGTCTCTCTTTGTTTTTTTTTTGGTGGTATGCTGAGCAGTTCTTGTACCTTTTACATTGGTTTTTTTGTTGTTTTGACAATTTGACTCAAATTAGTTGAGAGTTTAGAAATTAGCTCTCTCAGCTTGCAGCTGAAGCGGCTGCTCAGTTCTTATTGTCAGTTTGCTTTGTTCTTTTAGTTGCGCGCGACGTGATCCTTAAAGGCGGTTTTTAAATTGTGTAAAACTCGTGGAAAAGCGTCGGAAAAGTGAAAAATTTTTATAGTAAAATGTTAAAGGCTCAAGTGTTGTGTGTGTGCGTTATTACAACAATTGAGGTTGTTGTGTTTTTCATGCGAATTTTGTGTGCAATGCCAATGTAACGGTGCATTGCGCAGATGCGTCGTTTAAAGGCGCGACGTCGCAGCAGCAGCAGCAAAACGCGTGCGTCGGCGTCGCAGTTTTTATCGTCGTATGTGTGTGTCTGTGTTTCTTTATGTTTCATATTATTGGTTTCCTTTTTTTTCCATTTTTTTTTTTGTTCTGTGATTTTATTAAGTGCGTTTAATAAATATAATAATAATAAATAAATAATTTAATGAAATAAATGTGAGAAATCCGCAAGTCAATGCTGAAGCAGAAATCCGCGTGAAGCGGCGCCGCAGTCAACGTCGTTTTGTTTTTTTTGTATGCGTCTTTTTTTAAAACATTTTTTATTATATGACTTTTCTAAGGTATGTATAAAAGCTTCTTTTAAATAAATTTATAAATATAAATAAGTCACGTAAGCTCTCCCTCTCATATCTCATTTTTATTACAAAATGGCGATTATTTGTAGAGTTATCGATGACTAAATATTGAATTTTTAATTTTTATACTTTTCTTCGGCAGTTATAGCTCCAAAGCGAAGCATCAATATCATTGATGCAAATTTTGTTTTCTATGATAGATATTGTATTAAACACTTTTTTTCTTATTTTTTGAAAGATTTTTAGAACATACGAGGCGTGTTCAAAAAGTATCGCGAATTTTGTGTTTTTTCAAAAATTATTTATTTATTCATGAATATCTTTTTTGTCCCCTTCAAAGTAATCCCCATGAGAAATTATACACTTGTGCCAACGGTTTTTCTAATCTTCGAAGCACTTCAAAAAATCATTTTTTTTATCTTGTTCAGCTCTTTCTTCGATGCCGTCTTTATCTCGTCAATCGTAGCGTAGTGCCTCTTCAGTTTAGGGAACAAGAAAAAAACACAGGGGGCCAGATCTGGGAAATACGGTGGCTGCGGCATCATAAGTGTGTTGATTTTGGCCAAAAAGTCGCGCAAAAGCAACGATGTGTGGGCAAGGGCGTTATAGTGGTGTAAAAGCCAATTTTTGTTCTTCCACAAATCCGGGCGTTTCTGGCGGATTGTTTCGCGCAAACTTGCAGGTAATATTCCTTATTGACTGTTCTACCCTGTGACAAGAACTCATGATGCACCACGCCGCTGTAATCGTAGAAAACTGTAAGTAAAACTTTCACATTCGACGGAACTTGGCCCGCTTTTTTCGGTCTTGGTTCGTGCGGCACCTTCTATTGATATGATCATAACCATAAACCCACGATTCGTCACCAGCCATGACCCTCTGGAGCAAATTTGGGTCGTCGCGGACAGAGTCCAACATCTCATTAGCAATGTTCATGCGATGCTGTTTTTGGTCGAAATTGAGCAATTTTGGTACGAATTGATAAAAATCGAAAGGCACGAGCCAATCGATATGTCTAGGTCCTCAGCAACTTCTCTAAGGGTGATTCGATGATTGGCCAATACTATTTTCTTCACTTCATCAATTTTTCGTCTGTTTTTGAAGTGGTCGGGCGTCCGGCACGCTCTTCGTCGTGCACATCTTCTCGGCCTTCTAAGAACATTTTGTAGCACCTATAAACGTTGCTTCGGTCCAAGGTAGCTTCTCCGCATGCCACAGTCAACATTCGGAATGCATCCGCGCACTTAATTTCGTTTTTCACACAACATTTGATACAGGTTCTTTGATACATTTTTTTGAATAGGTATAAATCGAAGACGAGCCAAAACACGTGTAAGCAAAGCAGCTGTCAACAATTAAGTGAACATTCAAAATGGCCGAGCTTGTCGACATAAGTGAGAGACATGAGTACCAACATCGAAAATCGAATATACGTAAGCCGCGAAAATTCAAAATTCGCGATATTTTTTGAACACACCTCGTACGTGGTTAGTATTTCCTCGTAACTCTTTTACATATATAAAAATTATCAATATCCAAGAGGTCGATCAAAAAAGTGCCTCGCTGAGCTAAATCTGATATGAATTGGTCGAAATTATTTTCCAATTTGAATAGTTTAAAAAAACGTTCTTTTCCAAGCATTTTCTTACGCAGTTCATAACCTAAGCCCTGCTGTCTAGCTTTCCTACAAAGTAAGAGTATGTCGCATTCGTCTCAGCTCCAACTTAAATGTTCACAATTTTTTTTGTAGCTTTCTTCGTCAACTCGGATTGCCACTCAACTGCGACGCATTGCAGTTGCAAAAGTCTGTTGAACTTTTTGTTTTTTTTTTTTGGGCAACTAGTGTGTGTGTTTGTGTGTATCTGTGTGTGTGTGTCGGAAGCCCGGCTAAATATGCACAAATATTTATTTGTACGGGCGTATTGTGGCATGTAATGTTGCTGGCAGTTGTCACAAGTATCTTGCTGTCTCTATAAATTCTCCTGCTCCAGCTCCTGCTCTCTATCCATTCACTTATTTGTTTAGCAATTTTGTTGCTTGTGGTTGGGGCGGAGTCCAGAGAGTCAGAGAGCTGGGGCGGGTAACTTGTATTTGTTTGCTTGTTTATGCATTGACTTGAATGGAACTTATGACGATTGCACAGATATGGCACGCGATTCCACTTGCTTGGTTTGCAACTTTGTATTTGGTAGCTCTTTTGCTTCGAAAGCAATTTGTTAAGACAGCAGGATACGTATAAAAGTGGACAAATCCCTACTGTGCAGCAGTGAGAAGCAAACTTTAAGAACTCTCACATTGAATGCTGTTCCTAATAACTAACATACACTTGACTACAAACTTTTTACTTCTACTGAAGGCTTAAGGCCCTTATAGCACGCGCCGCCCTCTCACACAGATAAGCCATAAAGTTGGCCAAAACTAAAAACACACACCTACACACACACACACACAAGTACACTCAGCTACTGAGCTGCGCGATTTATTTGCCATATTTCATGGCAAAACAAAATTTAAATGTGCCGTGCAAAAACAAAAAGTGTTTAAGGCAACGTGGCGTATACGTAATGTGTTGTATAGTTAGCAGCAGGCAAACGAGGCAAAAACTTTTGCGCACCTTTTGGCGTACGCTACAACAACAACAGCAGCAACAACAACAATGAAAAATGTTTAACCAGAAAAAAATTTACAATTTTTGGTAGCTTCATGTAAGATACTCTTACCCAGGAAGAAAGGAGGCAAGCAATATGGAGAAAGTATTTCAGAAGTTTGATAATTTTGGCGTCAGTAATCTCTTTTAGGGAAACTCAATTTCGCCTTTTTTCTCTTATGTCCTTTTACTCCTAGAGGAGCATAGGGCCATATGCACCTCCAAATCCGTCGTGTAAGCTGCCGAAGCAGTTGGATTAGCCACATGGACACGGATATCACTTGGAGAATGAATATTCCTCGGATTTACTCTCATTTTTATAAACAAATATGTCAGGGAGTAGGGTTCTGACAGCAAGATATAAGATCGAAGTTAGTCCTGACAACTCTGCTCGCAGTGTCAGGTCACTTTTAAATAGGACGCCCCTAACCTGAAGAACAGGCGCCTTTTGCAGCCGCTCATTCTGAGTACAGACGCTATGTTGTGGATCGCTCTTCCCTTCACTGTTCCTCAAAGTCCTTACCGGCAAGGGTGGCCCTACCAGTAGCTATGCTATCGCCGGCGTTGCTCTTAGAGTCATTGCAGCTACTAAGCTCCCTCATCACATCAAGGTGACGATCCTCGAGGGTGCTCTCTAATGGCGTTTGAAGAAGGAACCTCTCCACAACCTCTGCTTTGGTATTTTTCTGAAGTCACTTTCATACTAGTCTACCAAACCCCATCAAAAATCCCAACTACTCCCAACTCAATCCCCGCGTAGAGTATCAAACTTGCTACAATAGCTGCCTGCTAGCCGTTCAAAAATCCATTGTGCCTCCCTCAGGTTGTACCCACCCAGCAATCCCTTCCAGGGTCTGGCAGTCAGCTCGTTTACGCATTTAAATTCAAATAACTTTTATTACCAAAACTAAAGCCGCTCCATGTCTGTATGTGTGTGTGTGTGTATTCACGTATCCCTGTATCCGGTATACGGGTGGCACTCCTGAGTGCAATAAAAACTTTTGCATAGAGCTCTAAAAGTTTGAACGTTTTGTTGCCAACATGGCTAAATTATGGCCAGCCATACTCACACGATCCGCCGGATAGTCACTGAAGCCCACATAGAGCGAGGTGAAGAAGGTGCACAACGCATATGTGGGCACAGTGGCGCTACAAAAGTATTGTCCACCCAGCCGGGTCAAAGCCGTGGCAGGTAGCAGCTCATGTAAGCCCAGTTGATTTAGCAGCAGCTGCAACAAAACCAAAACAAGCGTCAGCATTGGAGCACATTCTACATATAGATATCCCCGCCCGTATTGCCGTATCCATTTTGGCGGCTAAGCCAACGCACCGTAACCCGACGACTCTCGCTGGCCAACAAACGCAACGGCGGACTGCTCAAATGCTGCACATACGCCACAGGAGCCAACATGACCACATGGCCGAAACGTGCATTATAAGCGGGCTGCTGTGAGAGCAGCACCAGGAGCACCGTGCTGCCCTGCGAGTGACCCACATAGTGCAACTGCTGTTGTCCGGTTACAGCCAGCACGTACTGCACTATGGCAGGCAGATCATAAATGCCAATCTCATGCCAGCTAAAATTCCAGAACTCGTTCTGACTGGGCTGCAGACGCAGATGGCGGCGGGAGTGCGTGTTGCCCCTCGCATTGGGGAGCCAGACATCAAAGCAGTGCGCATTTAAACGAAATGCCAAGCCGTTGGCACGTCCCGAGCTAACAAACTCTCCGGCGGAACCGATGAGTCCGTGCATGAGCACAAAAGGTCGCAGCTCCGGACAGCTGCGATTGCGCGGCGGCGGAATGCGCTGCAATGTCAGCTGATAGCCATCAGCTGTTTGCACACGATGCACCTGACAGTCCAGACCATTACGTTGCACGATGCGGCAAATGGGATCGATTTGAGCGAGCACCAAGTTAATTATCAGACCGCAAAGTATGAGCCATATATAAGTCATTTTAGCCGAGATAATCTTGTCTATAGAACGAACTCACTACCAAGTCCACGCCATTACGTTATAAAGCTCGGAAGCGACTGAGGAGCTCCCATCTGTTTTGGCATAACGTATACGCAATGTAAACACAGATTGACTAAAATCGGGCTTTGTTTACTTTTGGCCATTGTATAGGCTAACCTATATACAATGCCATTTATATATTATATGCTCGAATGCAGTGCATACAAATCATGTACTATGTATATAGTATATAAAACACTTTATATATAGAAACAACTAAACAGTTTTTCAACGATTTTATTGAACTGTTGTTTGCGGGCGTTTTTGAACGTGTTAATTACTAAGCCAAATCAAAGCCAACATAAATGAGTTGGTTTCATGGCTGGATGAGCTCAGACCAAGCCTGGGATGAACTCAACCAAAATGCACCATTTTGGATGCCTCAATTAGTAATATTAATTTACTGCAAAAATTTCGTATGTGTGTGTGTGTGAAGCAGTTGTGGCCAAATGCATAGCTCACACTTTTGAGTAATATTTAATACACTGAAAGAAATTAAATGGTGAAAGTGATTTTAATTAATAAAAGATAAATATCATTTTTAGAGTTATTATATTTAATTAGAATTTTTTAAAATATTTTACCAGTATTATTTCTTATCTTATATTTAGTGTATAAGAATTTAAATTTTATTTTTTAAAATTTTCGTTTTTTTTTATTAGTACTTTTAATAAATTCAATTTTCTATTAAAAACTAAAAATGTGTAAGAATTTGCATTTTTTTTATGGATGAGATTTTATTAGATTTATTATATTTATTTCAAATTTTTTTTAAATATTTTTTTTTGTAATTTTTTTATCACTATTAATAACTAAATTTTAAATTTATTTTTAAATTTCAATATTACTCTTTTTACTTCTAATGAATGCAATTTTCTTAGATTTATTATATTTATTTTAAATTTTTATTAAAGATTTTTTTCAGTATTTTATTTTATATTTTTATTAATTATTTTTTTCAGTATATTTTTTTAAGAATTGGAAATTTAATTTTATTTTTTTTAACTTTTTACGAACATTGAATTTATTTTATTTACAAAACAAATCACTTCAAAATTTCAGCACCCGGTGTATAAAAAACGACGGAGATCCCCAAAAGCAGATTTATTATATTTAAAATTTTATTTTAAATATTTTTTAAGTTTTTTTCAGTAAATATGTGTAGGAATTTGCAAATTTTCTTTAAAAAAATGTTAAATTATATTGGAGAGATTCTCAAAGTCAACTCCAATATATCCTCAAGCTTATAAACACCTGGATCTGATCTCGGTCTATTTGTATGTTCGGCTGCATCAACGGTTAGATCTTGAAACCCATAAACGTTAGGATTGCCAAACTTCATATTTGGATTTCTTTCTTAATTTTAATAACATTTTTGCAAAAAAAAAAAAATACAAATAAATAAATAAAAAAATAATCATAAGTAAAAAAAAATAATAATAATAAATTCCCGTCATAAATTTGTACAGTGTATAAAACGACGGAGGTCTTTAAAAGTTATCTCCAATATATCCATTTAAAATTTGATTTGGAGTTGAGATCCGTCTATCTGTTTTTAAGTTTGTACGAACGTGAAATGTATGACCATGAAAGTTAGGATTTCCAAACTTCATAATTTGACTCCTTATGAAAGGACGCCGGTTTTACCTTCAAATAATCTCTATTTTTTTTAAATAAAGCTACTGTCAGAAGTAAAAAATTCGGATCACAAATAATCTCAAAGATTATCTCAATATTGAGGCCTAAGTTCAAATCGTCTCATCGTCTCAAAACATTAATCTGAGTTGTTAAATATATGGTAAATTTTTTTCCTATTTCCGAATTTATAATAATCTTATTTCCATTAAAACTTCACAGCTGATACGCTATAATTCAGCTAATGCCTCTATAATTAATAATCTGAAAATGAATAAAATTGGATGAGAGGACACTGTTCCAGTGTAACATGTCCATTTTTTAAACTGTCTAGAATTATATTAATCGTTTTTGGCTAAGTGGAAGGCAGTGTTGTATAGACAAAAGTTCGACAGGAAGCCTAAAATAGCCTTCCCTGACGACTAATAAATGGATCTGTTTGAAAATAAACTTAATGCGACTATTGATGGCGCCACCTAGTGGTTGAAGTTTCAATACGCTATATATAATTATTAGTTTCTTGGTGTAAGTAAAAAGACGCCGCTTTTGCAAGAGCATTCTAT
Source organism: Chymomyza amoena (assembly GCA_037043745.1). Lineage (NCBI taxonomy): Eukaryota > Metazoa > Arthropoda > Insecta > Diptera > Drosophilidae > Chymomyza > Chymomyza amoena. The sequence goes on from JBAMAX010001633.1 coordinate 153,833, forward strand.
ATTGTATAAAGCTTCTCACTAAACTGTCTTCAAATTTTCTCTCAGTGTATGATTGATATTGTTAAACTGCCAGCTTATGCTTCATTCAATTTTCATAGTCCGCTCCTGGTGGTAAGGACTGATAAAATGCTGCGTTTTAAGCCCACCTAGTTGCGATGCTTACTGGCGCCACCTAGCGGCTGAAGTTTGAATAAAATTTATAATTATTACTTCCTTAGTGTAAGTACAATATAAATTCGGGAAACTTAAATCAAAGACGCCACTCTTAGTAAGACTTAATAACTTAAGAATTAAACTTCTTTCTAAACTTCCTCCAATTTTTCTCTCAGTGTATGATTGATATTGTTGACCACTCCTGATCACGGCTGAAATATTGCTGCGTTTAAAGACAACCTAGCTACGATGCTTAGTGGTGCCACCTATCGGCTATATCGAAATTTGAATACTGTCTAACACTTCTCACTAAACTTCCACCCACCAATTTTTCTCTTAGTGTATGATTGATATTGTTAAACTGCCAGCATATGCTCCATTCAACTTTTCATAGTCCGCTCCTGGTGGTAAGGACTGATAAAATGCAGCGTTTTAAGCCCACCTAGCTGCGATGCTTACTGGCGCCACCTAGCGGCTGAAGTTTGAATAAGATTTATAATTAATAATCTTAATAAGAACATAGGGCCATATAAAGCTTCTCACTAAACTTCTTACCCAATTTCTGTCAGTGTATAATTGATATTGTTCAGTTCTGCCTGCATATGCTCTCAACGGCCTAGCTGAATTACAATTTGAATTGCGTCTACGTGTTGAACATGCAATCGTGCTAATTAAAATGACCGCGATTGTGCGTGTGAAATTACGTTATTACACATATAAAGACATATATATATATGTATATATGTACATCTATATACTCACACACACACACCCCGTGACGTTAGTTGTAAGTACAACAACTGACAGCTATAATAGTGCGGAAAGCCTCAGCTGCAGTTGGTCAAAATGTTATAAAGCATTTGGTTTTGGTAAGCTTGGCAATTTGATGATGTCAATGGAATTGTAAGGCCCGAGAACGGGAAGAGACGGGAAGGCTTCTCATATATGAATGTGCTTGGAAGTTGTTAGCGGGGGTATAAAGAGAAATTTTAATTAAGACGCACAAAGGGAAGACCAAGTTGGCATGAGAAAATGCTTACAATTAAATTTTGTTGCAATTTAAGTGTAATTTTGTTTATTAGGGTTAATAAGTTCTGATGGGGTTTTGGGGAACTTCATGAGCAAAAAGTTGACATAAGAATTATGTTTAGAAATTTATCTTGAAAAAGCAAATCATAGAATAAAAGAGATATATAGTATAAAAAAACAGCAATTTAGGAAATACTGTAGATTCTCGAAATTCTGGAACTTGGAAGTTTCTTAAAGTAAAGCTGATTTTATTAAAACTTTACAAAGATACCTATATGGACTATCTGACTTTGAAAACTGGCAATAAAGTAACTAGTATTGAAATGGACTAGTTAGTTACTAGACTGTAATAAACTAGATTTTATTTATTAACTCCATACAATATCTCACTTATCATAATAAGTCCTGCCATTTTAATTCAATGTTCTGATTATCATCTTAGCCCGGGGCGCTGACATAACCTCAAAAAACACGATTCAACGAGTTAGTGGTTGATCCACCAGGTTGATGCAGGTTCGAACGACCGCTCCTCAAAAGTTGGAAAAATAGTTGAACAGTTTTTTGCGAGCTCTGATAATACACTTCGAAGAATTATAAACTCGCCCAACAAATCCTGGAACCGCACCTGAAATGAGATATTTTAGAGGTTATATCAGAAATATGATATGTTTTTTTAATTCGGATGCAAATTCATCAGAATAATAGTCTCCAAAAAAATGTTATACCATTTTTTCGAGTAACGTCAGAATTCTGACACGCAGAAGTTTTTCTTTCTCGGAATCGAATAATCGGCTCAACAGCTTGGAATTACCTTTTTTGGATCTGTGTGAGCATCTGATAAAAGATACTTAAGAAGGTATATATGGGTCATGTCTCTATCAAACCAGTCACGCCTCTTCACACTTACATTTTTAAGTATAAATCATCGTTTTTGGGCTAAAGCTTTTCATATTCTTGTATACTTTTTAAGCCTGTATGCTGATCTTTTATATTGAAAAATGGCGGAGCTGCAATAGCTGCTAAAGCAAAGTAACTCCATAATTTAATCACTAATTTTTCATCTTATTCTCAGAGAAACATTATTGTAGTCCCTTTTATATGCTATTTAGACACTTTTGCGGTAGATGGTTATAAGTTCCTTATTAGTCTTCCCAAATTTCAAAATGGAGGACTTGGGACGTGTTATTAATTTTTGTGTTAAAGATCGAGTTGGGTATGAAAATATGGGTTTTCGAAGTCGCTAATCGCAAATCTGGGGTTAGATTTTCAAAATTACAAAATGGCGAATCTAAGATAGCCGAAAACTTAATCTGGATTGCGGTTGCTGTGACTGGTTTGAAAGAGAATGACCTATATATGTTACACACTATATAGCTTTATTTTAATCTATGGATGTCAGATTGATATTATAATACAAGAGTTGCTGGATTTATTTATATATACCTGTATTTACTCTAGAATTATAATATCAATCTGGTACAGTTTTCGTGAATACATCAACTACATTACAGTAGATACTAATCTGCAAGAACTGGTCTAAATTTTAGCTTTATGGTTAGCTTATTACTTACCCAACTTTGCGTAGTTTGCTTTTGGACCACGCAAATCTCTTACTTACCCACTGTCTGCTCTCTTCGGAGGTTCTGACATACCTAATCGTAAAGCTCCAGCTTAACAGCCCAATCAAGGCAAAAACTGCCCGTTTTCACCTGTACTTACGCTTTCATCTCACATAAAAGACTTTTTCTAGAGAGAAACAATAAAAAACAAAACCACCGAAAAAATATTTTTAGTTTATATTCAAAGCGTTTTTGTCTTATTCCCTAGAAAGTAGAGACCCCCCTCCCCACCGGGGTATAATGTTCGCTCGGAGCTGCAATTGCAGTTGTTAAACATGATGTTGTGGTTGTTGTTTTTGTTACTAAGGATTGTTGTTCTTCTGGTACATAATAGTTGTTGTTGTCGTTGTAGTTTTTGCATATTACAAAAGCAATTTTAGTCAAAAGTGACATAAGGCATGACGAAACAGCGCAGCGAAACACACACACACACACACACAAAAACACAAACAATGAATGTCTGGCAACAACAATAAAACACAACAACAACAATAACAACAAAAACAACAAGAAAGCAACAAAAGCAGAACTTTATTTTATATCTTTAGTCAAAAATTCAGTTGCAATTGTACTCTATAACCAAAAAGTAAGGGGTATAGGAATTTATTCTGTGGAAATGTTTGTAGCAATGAGAGCTATTAAGAATATGTGAAAGTTGTGGCAGAAAATTATCGTATTTAGGAACTGGAGGACATTGACACATTTTTTTATAGTTTTTCATATAAAAAATGAACTATCATTATTCTTAAATGATATTTATTTTATTGTGAACTTAAATATGAAAAAACTTGCTACTGCCATCTAGCGACAACAACTTGCTGGCGCCATCTAGGGAAAAAAACTTGCTGGCACCCGATTGCGTTTTGATTAGACAAAAAAATTCATAAAAACGTGAACAGCGATAATATAAAAAAAATTCTGTGTATAGTATAATGGAAAAAATAAAAATATTCTAGACGGCATTTTTGTATAATCTATTTTGCTTTAGCAACCAATACTATTTCTACAAAGCCTTGTCTCTTATTCTTAATCTTAAGTCATCCGATTCCTAAACCCATGTCCAGGTAGCTGTCATAGAAGCAAAGAATTGATAAAAAGAAACACAAATTTAAAGTTTGACGTATTTAGTAATGTCAAAATAAACCGGTTCCTTTATCACACCTTCAGCTTGAATCATTGTGTTCTGTAAGTACGATAGTAATTACACCGGAAACCCAAGAAAACCCTAGGTTCCGGGAAAATCTCCTTCTTTTCCCCCCTCTCGCGATGGGCCTATACCCAATCTCGGGCTATACTCCACCTATACACAATCTCTGCTTATTCTTAAGATATTTTCAACTAATTTTTGCACCGGGCCCGGGAGGAAAATGTACCGGCCTCCCTATCGCACCATTAGCTTCAATCACGATCGGCCTGACCGTACGCCGGGTTCCTGATAAAACTCCGGTCTCGGGGGAATCCTCCCTTTCCTCCCCCTCTTATCGGACATGCTCATACACAACTTTGGCTTGTTCTTAAGATTTAATACCTTTAACTAAATTTCTCTAACCCTCAACTAAAATTATCTCCATTTCTTCTAACTTATACAATTTTTCTAACTTCTGTGCAGTGTATAACAAAGTCGTTCACATCCTCTTCCACCTTAAGCAATTGTTATTTCTTTTTTAGCGTAATTTTGTGTACTTGTGTCTTCATCATATTCTTTTTGTTGTGCTGCTGTTTCTTCTTCGTCATCTTCTGCTTCTTCTTCATCTTCTTTTGCTGTTACTCTTGCTGTGCGACATAACGGCACATTTGCGTTCAATGAGCATGAGATAATGTCGACGTTGACGTCGTCAACGCGCAATGCTTCGCCTCATCATCTTTGCTGCTCATCAGCAGCATCATCATCATCTGAAACATCGCCATCATCATCTCAAACTTGGTCATCATTATCTTGACATGCTGATGATAATGAGATTGTGCAGGTTGCTAACCAAACAGATTGCACTGGGCATCCATCCCTATGGACATTGTAGTCTGGCTTTTATGGCTATAAAATTACCAAATGCAACTTTAATGAGCTCTACACTTTTAATTAAGTCATTTTTGTACACACTTACCATATATTAATGGGTGCATTCCCAGGCACCATGTATAGAGTATTTTGTTATTCTTAACTATTTCTAAAGAGAAACACTTTGAATTAAGTGCATCTAAATTTGGTAACTATGTAAAAGTTTTTGTTGTTTTGGAAATTTTATTTTTAAGCAGACTGGGTGGCATTTATGTTCATGCTTATGGAGAGAACGTTTTGATTAAGAAATTTAAATCTAGACATCTTAAATAGCTTTAATTCAATACCAGAATAAGCTTAGTTGAAAAACTTACGACGTGCTCTCAATAAAGTGTCCTAGGTTAGGTTAGGTTGTATAGGCAGCTCAGATAGTGACTGAGATTACCCAGAGACCATGAGCTCCATTGCGTTGTCTAATTAACAGACGGGGACGAAAGGAGTTGAAGAAAGGGAGGCATAGTGGAGGAGGATCAAAAACTGTACATCCCTAATAGCGTAAGTCTCTCATGTTGCAGAATCATTTTAAGGATTCGACGAAAGCAGGCAGATCCGCTATGGGCACATAGGCTAAACTACCCAGATCCTCAAAGAATGGTTTTCCCACAAACTGGATTAGTTTTCTAAGAAGCTCCTGGCAGTCGCATAGCAGGTCATTGGATGCTTTCTGTGTCTTCCTCATCTCTGCAGTTGCGGCAGAAATCGTGATGGGGAATGTGCAACCTCTCAGCCATATTGCCTATGGTGCAGGGCCTCCTTGCAACGCCTACTGCCATCCTAGTCCTGTTTTACGGAAGCGCAGGAGCTCAGATATTCGCTTTGGATCATATCTCAGCCAGATTTCTCGGGAGATGCGACAACCGGACACCATATCCCATTATCTTTCCGTCAGATCTCTAGCTGTCTTCTTGATTTGCTATACGACGCCCTTTAATGGTCTTTCGATGTCCGTAGCCTCAAAGTTAGCTACCAGCACTGAGCCGATCCTGGCGCACATGTCCGCCGCTTCTTTTGCAGGGACACCTGGGTGACCCGGAACCCAGCAGAGGGTAATTGAGTGGTGATGGATACGGTTGAGCGCTAGCGTCGTGTTACGAATCAGTTTACTCTTTCCGACAGAGCTTTAATCGTAACATCGACAAGAATTACAATGTTTCTTGGACTTCCCTACCCGCTTGCCAGGCTGTTTATATCTCTGCTTGAAAAACGTTACACTAGTCGGGGAGGCGGAATGAAATTTTCGTCGAAAGCTCTTCAGAGAAGATGCTTGCCCTCATTCATTTTCGAACCATCAGTATAGATCGTTAGCTCGTTCCCTTTTTAGGGGGTTCTTTGCATATAATCTTTCCTCTCCGGGAAAACAACGACAAAGTTGTCGTTCCATTTCTGAACCTTTACAATCTCCTCTCTTTCGAACGATCTATACCTTCTATCACGTCTTCCATCTTGAGATATTTTGACTTGCCTCTTTGAGCATCCTTGACAAAAAATTAATTTTTTAATAAATAAAACAAAATTTGTTAAAATGCTAAACTCTTTAAGGGGACGATTTAGCTTCCTTTATAGATTCTATTAGCAAAAAAAAACCTTCGCAATAGAGTTCAGGGGATTTGCACGGCATTGATTAACTGGTATTGGAATCGATAATTTTCATAATCTGAAACAAATTCGAATTCGGAGAAACGCTTTCGATAACTATAACCAAAGTCGTAGTCTACTAAGTCGATATATTCGAAAATAAATAAAGTGCATTCATCCCTTCTAGGGAATCGGGGCTAAAAACTCGTCCAGATCAAAGTGGCTGTATTAACTTTTTCACGGACGGCTCCAAGCTCAACCACCATTTTGGGCGGAGTCTACGTTGAGGAACTAAATATTCGGCAGTTTTTTCTACTTCCGGAGCACTAACGAAGCTTTGATCTGCCATTAACGTGGCTTTGATCTGCATGCGCAACATCGGCCTAGAGCCCGGTGCGGTAAACATATTTTCGGATAGCCAGCAGCCATAAAGTCACTTCGATAGTCTCGGGGCAAAGCTGCAAAGACGAAAAAGAGGTTGAATCAGTAGAACACTTCTTCTGCTCCTGTGAGTCTCTTACTAGACTTAGGAATAAGCACCTGGGAAATTAATTTCTTCATAACCTAGCTGGACTAGCTTGTATATGTCCGAGGAGTATTGCTAGCTACATAGTGGCAATGGGATGGAATCCTTCTAGTGGGACCATCTCAGGGGAAGGGGTATAGAGAGATCTGCGGTAACACAACCGGCCGGTTTAGGCCTAGTAGCCCTTAACTAACCTAATCCTACAAGTATATGTATGTATTAAAGGTGGCTTGTATAAATCTATTTTGGCATTTGAAGAACTTTAAATAGAACCCATTTTTTACACAATCCTTCGATTTGTGGTTAAAAAGAAGTATCTTTAACCTAAAACTCCAACTTTAACTCTTTAATTTATCTTTTACTCTTCAATTTTGTGAACCTCAGTTAAGTTCAGTTCAGTGACGTCACATGGAGGAATTTAAAACTGACTTCACAGTATCCTCAACTTTTTTGCTATTATCCTGCTGCTGGTTGTTGTTGTTGTTGCATTTAAGTCATTGAAGCTAAGGCGCATTTAAATAAAGTTTAATAGTTTGTGCGCCTGCTATGCCGCTCCTGCCCACTTGACCACACAGATTCCGCACTTATGCCAAGTACTTAACAACTTTAATGAGCGTAGAGCCAAAAAAATACAAAAAAAAAATCAGAAAAAACAGCAACAGAAGCCAAACTGGGGGGCAAGAGAAGAACAAAAAAAAAACAGAGAAAAATTGTAGAGAAAAACAGAAACTTCAGGCGCCCAAAGTAGCCAACGCGCACTTAATACTAATGGCTGTCATTATCCTTTATCCTTTAGCTGTCGCTACAACTGTCTCTCTGTTTGCACTGCCTTCCTACGTCACAGCGTCCGTCCGTGCGCTCCTTCGCCCGCGCGCTCTCTCAAATCGACTGCTGCTGCTCGTGTTTATCTGTGCCTTTTGTTTGCAGCCACACTCAACACGCACATTTATTAAGCAAACGGACAAAGAGAGAGTTAGTGAGTGTATGGGAGAGAAAGAGAGTGGGGAGCGCCGAAAAAAGCAAACCAACTTGGCAGCGAGGAGCAACAACAAAAAAATTAACTTAACTCAATTTAAAAAACTTTTCTCTTTTTTCATCATCTTGATTTTACTTTTATTTCGTTTTTTTTGTGTTTGGCTGTTGTTGACAAAAAACGAATTAAGCCAGAAAGCAAAACTTTAAGTAGCTTTTGTGCGAGCAAGTATTAAAATCGCTTTCGCCTCTTTTGTGGGCGTGGGCACGCCCAGCAAATCCCGCCCACTGCGTGTGCTGGCTGCACAAAAGTAAGTGGCTAAAGGATTCACGCGCTAAGTGTCCTTGAGTCATATTTACTTAACTTTGGCTCAAGTGGCTCTCCTCCGACTGCCTGACAACCAACCCAACCCAACCACACCCTCCCTCCACCAGTCGCTCCCCAGCAGTTCTGCTTCTTTTCGGGATTTCTTCATTTCTTTTTTAAGCTCTGCTGGCTGTTTGTGCAATTTACGCAATTTTCTTTCTTTTCCTTTTTTTTTTCTTGATTTACTGGCTATGAAAATGAATTTTCATAAGTCAAAGTAATAAGTGGGAAAAAAAAGTGTTGAGGAAATCATTTGCGGCAGATGTTATACACTGTGTTCTGTTTGCTGCGCCTCAAAATGTTGAGGTTGCAAGCTTGCTGGCAAAGTAATCTATAAATGAAGTTGCCTCAAGTGCTGCCCCCTTGAGAGAGCTGCCTATAGAAACGCAGACAAAGGCAGGCACAAGGACCTACAAGCTAGAACCTTGAAAAGATTGATGCAAATTGTAATTGTAAGCCTGGCAAGCAACCAACTTTAAGCTCAATTAATTACAAAAAAATTTTTTTTTTAGCTTGTAGCAGAAAATGAATTTAATTTAAGACGATTTGCTTTCAATTTCAATGCGGCTGCTTGGCAATCCTGGTTGGGTCATGTCTCTGGGCTGTCATCTGAGATTGCGGATGTTCTGTAAGTTGATGCAGATAAACCCAAGTTCGGTTGGTTTAACCTTTGCCTGCTGGGTCTTCATTTTTCGTTATTGGATATCTTTTGAAGTTCAACTGTGACGTGCTTTTGGCAAATTTAAGACCTTCATTTCTGTTTCTGCTGTGATCTGAAGCTAGTTCCTTTTTATGTTTACGTTTTATGGGTTCTCCTTTCACTATTATATACTGCAGGATTTTCCTATATATATTGCGTTGGATGAAGTGGATTCTCGACCTTTTAAAGGCAAACACCTTCTCTCTCCCAGATTTTAAATCGCCCCTTAACTAGGTATACATTTTCATTCGAATTTGTATTGAAGTTACTATATTCCTAAAACTAACTTGAGAGGTTTCGCCAGAATAATGATCATAGAATAGTCAGTATAAGTGAAGAACAAACTTTCCACTACTTTTTAAGGGCTTTCCAAGGTGCCACTACAATTCACTTACTTATTACATCGCTGGATTGAAGTAAAGATTTATGCAAAAGGACAAATATTTGATTTATATATATATTTGTATATAAGTTGACCATAGGGTCTAATTCTGGACTTAGTCGACTTAAATAATATTTTATAAAAATTCAGCCGTGTCTATGGAGGACCGTGACTTTTTGTAATATATCATAAATTTTATATTTTTAATCTTCTACGTCATGATACAAAGAAATTATAACTTGACTCTTAGAAGTGCGTTAGTTCCGCTGCGCTGAAAACTGGTTAAATTTTTATATGGTAACTATATGAAATATTGTATCAATTTTGATCAAACTTCACAAAAATGTTTAGTCTATGCGTGTACCCCTTATTAAGACGTTCATTAGGAAACTTCCAGAAAGCTGGTTAAATTTTTGTATGGTAGCTATATGAAAAATTGCACTAATTTTGATCAAACTTCACAAAAATGTTTATTCTATGCGTACTCCTTATTTATACGTTCATTAGGAAACTTCGAGGAAACTGACCAACACCTTCACAGGGCGCCTTTGAAAATATTCATCTTCTAGTAGGTATGCACCCAAAGATTTGTGTCTTCTGTGGCCTAGCGCTTCGCAGTTTATGATCAGGTGTTCCATAGACTATTCCTCATCACAGCAGAATATGAATGTGTTCGAATCCGATATGCCTATTCTGTATAGGTGATTGTTGCAGACAAAATTTCCTGTTAGTGCTCCAGAGAGTGTCTTGAGACTTTTCCTGTTTAGTTTCATGCACTTTTGGCGCTGAAATTCAGGAATTTTTTGGAATGATTCAGGCCATCAATGCCATTCCAGTATTCTGTGACTTTTTGTTGAGTCCATTTTTCTAGTCTCATGTTTAATATTGTGTTTGTTGAAGCCAAAACAGGGAGATGGGCCTATAAATGGCTTTTCCGCCCCTTCTTTGACGTAAAGGTCCGCTTTCCATTTCCTTTACATCCTTAATGGCCGGGCACCCATATCAAGTGCATTTCTGCACTCTATAAGGACTTTGGAAGTAAATGTGCAGCTCTTTAGTACTTTAAGGACTGAATGTCTGTCTGAGAGTATTCTGATCTTAACTTTCTTGAGTCCTTTTTTGTATAAACGCTCCACGGTTTCCATTATTGCGTACAGTTCCGCTTGGAAAATTGTGGTGTCATTGCTTAAGGCAATTGATTCGTGTGCTCTGGGGCCCACTATTCCTGCTCCTACCCCATGAAGTGTTTTTGATCGATCTGTTTACCATTTTTGTGAGTCCTCATGTGACCAGATTGGGTTAGCATTCCATATCTCTTTTGATGGAAAAATTACTTTGTATCTCTTGGTTAAGTCGAGTACTGTGTCTGTATGGTCATTTGTCTGGGTCATGATGTTATAACATTCACTTTCTCCTGCAAATTCGAAAGTTTGACTCCTTTTTTTTTATTTCCTAGATACAATTAAGGAAAATAATAATTTGTAAATGTTGTATCGCTTCTAGCTGAAACACAGGACGGAAACTGACTCTATATTGCTCTAAAAAATACCCAAAACTTTTATCCTTCATGACTTAAAATAAAATTTTCTCCATTTTTCGTCATTTCAGCTCTTTGTTGATGCTCACGTTGTTGGTCAAACACTTTTGCATTTTTGCCTGATACAGTGAACACCCTTAATATATTTTTCGACAAATTCAAATACAAAAGCAATTAGGCAAGTCTCACTCTTCATACCAAAGCTCAGAATTTTTTCTTCAATCTCTCAAGTTTTTCAATTACTTACGTAAAACGTATTTATCTCGAAAAAGATGCTCAAATAATTAATGCAACATTTCAACATTTGAACTTTCTATCATTAAGTTTATATGACTTGCTGCTGTCTTTTCTTGCTTAGCCAAGACACACACCCAACTCACACACACCCACACACACACACACACTACACCCACACACTCGCATTTAACTTGCTTAGATCCAGTCTAGTTGGTAGAACGCGCAGCATAAATCGCGCCATGAGTTTCAACTTTCAACAAAGATGTAAGCCAAGTTAATTGCTTTTTGTTGCCTTTTTGTTACCTTTTTGTAGTTTAGTAAGAACTCGTTCACTGCCAGTTTTCAGCTAGCAGCTCCCAGCTGCCAAATGCACCAGCCACCAGTTACCATCCTGCCTGCCACCTGCGCTGCTCCTCCTCCGGCCATTCCGGCAGAGGAGCGAGCAATGCTAGAGAACGCCCTCGGCGCTGTTGCAATGTCAACAATGAAACAAACTGCGCTTGTTGTAGTTGCTGTTGTTGTTGTTGCTGCTGCTGCTGTTGCAGCTTCTATTTGAGCAGCACTTCAAAACAAAGCCAACAACAGCGATAACAACAACAACGTTGACAACAACAGGTATAAAAGTCACAGCAGCAACAACAACAACTGAATGACGCATTTAAGTTGCGCGCAGCCATTTTGTTGCCTTGGCAGACAAACATTGAAGTAGGCTTCAGTTGTTGTTGTTGTTTTAGTTGCAACAAAGACAAAAAAAAAACAAAAAAAAACCATAGCCTAACCTTTAGGCGCTTGACAAGTACGCTCTTGTCTCTGTCTTGGCTGGCAAATGAAAAGCAGCCAATGTCGTCCCACTCTCGCTCCCACTCTCTCTCTCTCTGCTCACGCTCTCTTTATTAATGATTAAAAGAACAACAACAATAACAACAATGCAGTTCTGGTCCAGTCAAATCGTTCACAATGGACGCAACTTCAATCAATTTGAAATTTTTGCGAAATAAAGTTCAAAACAAGTCGATAGAAATCAGTCAAGTGTGAAGATTTTGCGGGCTTTGGCTGCGCCGCCATGCAAATGAGCTTCCGCTTTTGCGTACACTTCCGGCAACAATTTCCGTTTCCTCATTACAATTTTCTTTGCTATTTTTTATTTTTTTTTCTTGCATCCCATTTTCTTCTGGAAGTGGGCGTTATAAGCGTCAGCAGCGGCACTATGACAATTTATTATGGTCGGCGTCAGGGCATGAAGCACAGTGGGTGAGGTTGAGATAAATGGAAAGACAATTTTTGACAAAATTTAATAAACCTAATAGCACATATAAAGTTACGTTTATATATACGTTTTATAGGGAGTCACAAATAGAGTTAATAGTGAGGGTAACGCATAACTAAGATAACCCCCTTAGCTAGTCTAGACGCAATGCTGGAATGATCCAAAAAACTTGGCTTTACATTTTTTTACGAAGAAATTCGAAGAAGCTTGAGAGAAAAAAATCACCTTATTTTGGCACCAACTTTTGATATTTATGGACGCTTCACAAAGAGCGAAAATCCTTTACAGATAGCTATAATATAATAGTTTATGGATAGTTAAAAGTATTTAACTCCAACGTAAAGTTCACTTTATTGTATGGATGCGAAACCTGGAACCTTGCAGCCTCTGACTTCCAAACGCTGCAATGATTCCATAAATCGCTGTGTTTGAAAAATCTTGAGAAGTTTCTGGCCTAATGCGATCTCGAATGCTGTCCTGTGGATTCGCTGCAACCAGATACCGATGCGTTCAGAAATTCTGGAAAGGCAATAGGGCTGGCTTGGGCATGTGCTAAGCAGAGACCCAATAGACATCACCCGCAGCGCATTGACTGAAACGTTCAAGGCAGCCGTCGCAGAAGCAGACGGCTTCCCCCACGGAGCCAACAGATTGCATATACTCTACATATGTATAAACAATCACGTTAGTCTTTTGATTGTAAAGCTAAGCATAGGAAAATAAAACTTACAGTTTGCTCTGTAACAATAAAAAATAATATCCAAAGATATTCTTATCAAGGAATTAACGCGTTTTATCTTCGTCTCGGAACTATTAGGACTCGTATGGAGTTCGGCGAATGAGGCTGTAAAGCTAAATATAGCGCAATCTTCAGTATCTAAAGACTGACTGTTTGGTCTGCAAGAACAAAAGAAGCTTCAGCAATTTTCCTCTCAAGAAAGACAAAGGTTTTATCTTCTGTCGCAGAACCATTGGGACTAGCATGGAGTTCGACGAATGAACCTGAAAAGTCTGTTTATCACTCTTTGGAATAATACAGTCACAAAAAAAAAATAATCTTTTGATCGATACGTCAGAGCATGCTTCAAATCTGAGCTCTAAAAATTCCAGCACGTCAGGTTTCCGAGGTTCAAAATGCTTTCATTTATATTGTTTTTTTTGAGGTTATGTCAGAGCAATGAAGCTATGTGGGATTTTAAGCTTCAAATTACGTACCGGAAAGACCGCAAAAGAATAAGGAAAACATGTGTTGACATCTCAATCCGAAAGTGGTTTTTCTCCCTGTTCCTTAAGGCGGATCAATTTGTATTGGCCCGAAAAAAGGTTCTGGGGCTCTCAGCTATTTATTTTTTTAAAACTTTGAATAGCTTTGCCCAAGAAAATATGGGCCTGAAATGAAATTCGGGACGCTCACTTTTTTATAATAATGTTTTTTGCTTGTAAATAAAAGATCTGAATATCTTGAAAAGAAACCTATTTTGAACATAAGAGCCTTTATGCCGAAAGAAATTGATCCACCCCATACTACCTATAGGTACAACGGGTATAATAAATTTGTGAGAAAAGAATGCGTGGCGGGCCCCAAGTCCTTTATACCAAAATGCTTATCATCCGGTCGTCTGTGCGTCTATGGACACCTAGCTTTTGGAGACTATAAGAGCTAGAGCTACGAAACCTTTTCAGCTGTTACTCATATTTCCTGAGAAGAGGAAGTTTTGTTGAAATATGTCGATATCTTCCCTTGTTCATCCGACGTAGATTTCCACGATCTAAGTCTCTGATGTACTATGTGGACAAAGTGCCAGTAAAAAAAGCATATGGGAAGAATATGTTTTTTAGGAACTCTCTATATGAAACCGTTGTTTAATACAGGTTGCTGCTTACATTCTAGCAGAACAATGTTCTCCCAGGATAAAAACATCAAGGAACCAAATGAAATGAATATAGAGCATAATGTTAAAATGTCCAAATTCAGTGTTCAATATAACTTCTCCATTCACTCTAAAATAAAAACAAAGCAACATCTCCTTGACCTTGACTTTTCGGACAGCTACAAAACTCCCAGTTATTTTTAAGCTCAAAAATCTAAGTCTCACCCACAGTGCCCACTAGAGCTGAGCCTTTTGCCCGCCTTCGATTCAAATTGCTTGACAATTATTATAGAATGACGTCGACAGTTACATGAAAAATGCGCCTCATTTGGAACGAATATTCGTATAGAGTATAGTCGGTCGTCCGTCCCAAGGAACTCCCCAAGTCCAGAATTCGACAATTTATATTTAGTGCCAGGCCACGCTAACAAAATTAATGATGCAAAATTTGCAAAGTTCACAAATTTCTTATTAGTAGTCAGCAGTTGGAGCCTGTTCCTAACCCGCGCCCCGCTGCAGCCGCCCCAGAGTCCTGGACCAGAACCAAAGTGACTTCCGCTTGGAGCGGCTTTTGCCTATGGCGGCACACCCATTTTGTTTTTTTTCCTACTATATGTGTGCCTGTGTGTGTGCGTGAGTTCTGCCCTGGCTCATATTTCATTTTTAGGTACGTCGCGTCGGTTGGTTCGCTGCTGGTCCGGAGACCGGTTCGGGGTCGGTCTCTGTGGTTTTTGAAGTTTTCGCACATTTGCCGGCAGGAAATTCGCCAAGCATTCTAATTTGAATTTTAATTGAGGTCTCTGGGCTGGCTCTTTGTGGTTTTTTCGCGTTTATGCTTGCTTGCTTACGAAAATTAACAATAATTATAAATAATTATTATGCGCTGCACGTGAATGATAAAGTTTTTCCAATTTCCTTCGGATTTTTTTTTTGTATTTTATTTTGGTACGGAAATGGGGCTAAACGAGTTGACATATTTTTTTAATAGCTTTTAGCGGGTAAAATAGGTTTGAATAAAGAAATATGAACAGGATTCGATTATTTTTAAATTAAAGAGAAAAATATAATTTTTAAAAAAATTTTCGATTAATTTTATATATGCAAATTAATATAAAATAAAACGAAGCCGAATGAAAAATTGAAATTATGCATAAAAGAAATGGTAATGAAGTGATTCAATTTCTGAGAATGATTTTTTTTAATTTAAAACGACGATTTAAATTAGTATGACCGTATTCTCATTTTTAAACCAATCGATAGGACATTTAAAGCATAGTTATTCTTTTTATTATTATAAAAGAAGAATTAGGGTGTGCTTATGAAAAAGGTCAGAATCAAAGTCCCTTCCTTTATTTTTTTAAAGCTAATTTATATATAAAAAATTAGACACCAAATGTTAAATAGACTTATATATAAAAGGAAAATTATATTTGTTAAAAAAAAATGTGTAGCAATTAATTGATATACTCGATATTGGATTATAATCTTATTTGTATCGGTTGACATCCAATTTTCCGCTTGAAAGATGCTGAGCCAGATGCCCATTGTGGTAGAGATTCTGGTGTTGGGTCCAACGACTGCAACACCTACAACCTGCTCAGTTTTGGATTCAACCGTGAACCATTGTTCCCACCCGAAGTTTTCTACAGGGGCTGCCTTGGGAGAAGAGATCTAAATTTCTTGTTATGGAATATCGCGTGATCAAAAGATCTGATCTAGAGCAGATCGATTCGTCAGGAAGGGAATATATAAGTGCTAAGAGTCCAGATGTGATCTGGATACGTACTAGACTCTGCATGGCTGATTTTATGTTGAAAATATGCAATGGTGTGACTCCAAGGACTGACTCTATGACAGCTGTCGGACAGGTAAGCATAGCTCCCGAGAAAGTTATGCATACTATTCTTTGAAGTCTCGGAGCTAGAAGCCGACACCTCGGGCTGCCGATGAAGAAGCGGTTCTTTCGGTTGAAGGAGTACCGGTTGTACGTGAACAGATTCAGGTTGAGCCCGCAACAGCACTACTAGAGGAGGTCGCTGGTTAAGGCACATCAGCCGTAGCGGTACAAATAGAGGTCGCCGTACAGACTTCCTTTTGGGGTGATGCTTCAGACTGTCATCAAACTCATTAGAATTATTTGAAGTATCCATTTACTATATTGAATAGTCGGGGCGGAGATGTTGCCCACGGGACGGCCCGAGATGCCGTGGGAAGTCAAAGATTAAAACTGGAGGTTGACAGGTATCCAGAGTCGGCATTCTAGCCACCGAGCACCCCCTCGATCAGCGTATGATGTTCCAACTTAGATAGGGGTAATTTTTTGAAAGAGTGTACAAATACAAATAGTCAGCATCCAAGACAGATACATGACGGTGCCAAGGACCTGCTTCCAGCCGCCCTCACGAGGGGAAGCTACCCATAAGTAGCTTTTTTACACTATATCCGATACTTTGACGTATTAACATGCATATACCTCATTTCGTTACGTGACGATATTTATAAATTAAAAATATTTAGATTACTTTAAATTTGAATAAAAAAATACTTAAGCCCTAAATGATAATAAATAAAAAAAAATTCTCGACTGAGAATCGAACGTGGACTGGAACCCAACTCAAGCAGTTTTTTATAGTCTACTCGATATTCTCACGCATACTCATACAGCATAATTCATTTTGTTACGTGACGATTTTTAACAAGAAATTTGATCACGTAAGCTTATAATAAAAAAATGTTGCAGCCCTTTAATATTTTCACAGCTTGTAATTTAAAAAAAGTCAAATAAAATATAAATTCTATTTACTATGACAATCATAAAACTAATTTAGCTACTCTGATTAAAATGTTAGCAAATATTTATTTTTATTTTAATAAAACTTGTAACTCACTCAAAATAAATTTACAAATTCGAATTTACTCCATTTATGCGATATTTGAAAAAAACGATCGCTTTGAAATGTTGCATAACTTTTTTATGCGCTTTTATAGCTCAACTTTATATTTTTTGTTTAAAAGTTTGACATGTTACCAATGAGAAATACAAAAAATAAAAGACACGGCGCCAAATCAAATCGAATTGCAAATCCTTTTGATCCTTTATGCATTTTGCATGTTACACAAAATATTGACGCGTAAATCGTTTGCATCAGCAGCGAAAAGTGGTACAAAAAAGTATTCGTCACTTAAAAATAAAATAAAAACCGTGTATAAATAAATAAAAAACAAATAAACATGCAAATAAAATGTGGCCAAGTGCTGTGTCCTGCTCTCACGCTCACTTTGCACTGCTCTCGCTTACTCCATTTTATTGTTTACATAAAAAAATGGCGAACGCAAAAATTGTGCCATCTATCTAGTTGGACGGAACGTGGATGAAGTATGGCTGTAAATATAAATTTAATTGCACAAAAAGATAAATAAATCAAATAAAAAATAAATTTAAAATAAAAAATGTACCGTGAGAGGATGCAAATACAATTATAAAGCAAACTGTGCCATAGAAATTGAAAATTGAAATGCGAAATATTTTAAAACGAGCGACTTTTGTTTGCTTAACAGATGACCAAGGGGTTGAGGAGAGTGTCCGGAATGAGGTGGGGGGAGACAGAGCAAGCAATCGATGAGATAAATTTATTTAACGTAAACTGAACTAACAATAAATGGAACTGATGATATGACACAAAACAAAATTGTTGACACAAATTTTTATTGCAATTTTTCACTAGCAAAATATTGAGAGAAAAATTCTTGCAAAACGTTTGGCAAGCTTTAAGATGGTCTTTAAAGCAAAATGTGAGAGACGAGATTGTGGAGAAATGGGGATTTTAAAGGAGGTTTAAGCTACCCTGAAAATACTTAGAAATTAAATTTATAAAATAAAATGTATATTGAAAGCATATATAATACCAAAAAAATATATTTCCTTCATCATGACCAATGCATTAAAGCTCAATACTAAACTTTTAGGGTATTCCACTGTCGATCATTATACCGAATTGACTAAAATTCTGACGATATTTCAAGACCCAATTAAAAATTATTTGTTCATTTAATCTCGTTATTATTTTATAAAAAAATGGCCTCCTACGCTTCATTATTTATTTTTCTCTTCAGTGCGGCCGCTAGATGGAGCCAGCAAACCTTGTCACTAGATGGCGCAATTAAGTCGTTATTGCTAAATATACAGTCATTATACGCATTGACTACAATTATAACAAATTTTAATAACCAATTAAAATAAATGGCGTACGTAAAGTCGAGCGTGTACGACTTTAGGATACCCTGTACCACTAGCTTGCAGTTAAATCTGGTATAAAGACATTTGATCGCCAAATTATGTTCCTTCATAAAAAAGCAAAAACAGAAGAATTTTTAAGGAAAACTTTTTTTTGACTATGGCTCCTAAGGGAGCTATTTGATATAGCCAACAGATTTCGATCAAATTTGACACAGAGCTTTGGTACCTTTAGAAGATCTGAGTGCCGAATTTAGTGCGAATATCTTTACAAACAAACGAAACACAACGAATTTTGTTTAAAAAATGGCGGACGTAAAGTCGGGCGCGGACGACTTTAGGATACCCTGTACCTCTTGTAATAAAGTCCGATTTCTTCACAAAAAACCAAAAACAGAAGAATTTTTAAGCAAAAATTTTTTTTTTGATCGATCATTCCTATGGGAGCTATATGATATAATCCACTGATTTCAATAAAATTTGTCGCAGTGCTTAAATACCTTAAAAAAGATCTGAATGCCGAATTTAGTCCAAATATCTTTACAAACAAACGAAACACATCGAATTTTGTATAAAAAACGTGATTTTGGACTGATTGGTCCTATGGGAGCTATATGAACTAGTCAACTGATTTTAATTAAATTTAGTATAGTGCTTAGGAACTATAAAAAACTTAAGAATGTCAAATTTGGTCTCAATATCTTAACAAACAAACGAAACACAATAAATTTTGTTAAAAAATCGATTTTTTGGAAGATCGGACCTATGGGAGCTAAATGATATAGACAACCTATTTTCTTCAAATTCGGTATACTACTTGGGTACTCCAAAAATCTTCTGATTGCCTTAGTCTGCTTACGATATCTTTATTAAAAAATTGAATATAGCGAATTTTGTACAAAAAAAAGATATTTTTTTCCAATCGGTTCTATGGGAGCTATATGATATAGTCAACCGATTTTGATCAAATTTGGTACAGTGACTTGGGAACAATAAAAAACTTTGGAATGCCAAACTTAGTTACGATATCTTCATAAACAAACGAATTATTCATCTGAAACATATATTTTTTTTTCGAGGTTGTCTTGAATCACCCCTATGGGAGCTATATAATTTAACCCCGATATCAAAAAAATAAAATAAACTTGTCTCCTATGGAATAATATGGGATCTAATATGAAAGTTTGGTTACTCCAGCTCTTACCATCTCTAAGATCTAGGCGTTCAAACGGACACACGGACAGATATGGGTATATCGACTTCTCTAGTCACCCTGAGCATATTTTAGGTAACTTTGGGGTGTCTCCGACGTCTCCTTCTATATGTTACATACATTTTCGGCTTGCACAAACTTAATATACTCTTTGCGACAGTACAGGGTATAAAAATGGCGTCCTACGCTTCATTATTCACTTTTTCGTTACTTTGGCCGCTAGATGGCGCCAGCACACCTTGCCGCTAGATGGCGCTAATAAATTGTTATATCCAAAAAGCGCAGACGATTTATTGTATCTCTATTTTTATTTGCTGTAAAATAAATATCGTTAAAATAGTTCAAATTATTATTACTAAATAAAATAATAAAAACAACTTCATCAAATTCTAGTTTCTTTTTTTGCTTTATTTGGTTTCTTTTCAGCTCTCAAATCATCATCAACTTTATTACACATTTCGGCTCTTTGCTTACTTTTAATAATATTTTTTATTTATTAACTGGCTCACATTTTTCTCTATTTAATTTAATTAATGCGCTCAATTTTTTAAGCTGCTCAAAAACTTTTTATTTTATATGATTCTCATTAAATTTGTATTTACTTTTTTTGATTTTTGTTTTCCATTGTTTTTTGGTATTTTTTTTTTGCATTGTTTGCTACAAACATTTAAGATGCGCTTAATTGTACAAACTATTTATATATATATGGTTTTATTTATTAATTAAATATAAGCTTAATTAAGTGTTTTAATTGTTAAGCTGGCAATTATTTTTAATTCCGCTTTTTTCATGCTTATTTATTTGTGTTTGTGTTCAGCTTTACATAGCTTTTTAATTATTTGGTATTTTTAATGCCGCTGCTTAAATTTTTAATTAGTTTTTGGGATTTTTTTTTTTAGAGATTATTAGTTATATAAAAAAAGCTCATTGCGTGTTTGTGTTGTTGTCGTTTTTGTTGTTGTTGTGTTCATTCAACTTGAAGTTGTTTACATTAAGCTTAGCACATAAAAAATACATACATAGAAATAGGCTAAACACATACGCACACACACAAACACATGATTACATACATATACACATACACATGCATATCTAAAAACAACACCAATATGTATGTGTTTGTGTGCGGCGTGCTTTGTATACATATATATAGTATAATATATAGAAATTTGGTTTGATTTTTTTTTTCGTTTGAATTATGGTTATTTAAAAAAATAATTATTTAAAATTGTTTTTGATTTTTATTTCATTTGTTCTACTAAAAATGCCTTTGGACACATTTGGACTGGCTGCTTTGGCTGGTTGTTGATTTTTTATTTTATTTTTAATATATAATATAATATAGCTCAAATATTTTGCACGGTAATTAATGTTTATTTTTTGTATATAGTATATAATAATATTAGATATATATACTTTAATATTGGCAGGTACCTGACACTTAAATATCAATTTGTATGGAGAATTGGCTTGGATTTAGAGGGTGCAACAATTGGCAGGCATTAGAGTTAGGAGTAGAGATGTGCGGGGAACGAAGTTCCATTTTATATTAAGTGTTACAATCAAAAATACCAAATTCATATTAAAAATAAACATATATTAACATTTATTTATTTTAGCCAGATAATAAAGGCAAATTTATTGAAATTTCAATTTAATATCAAATTAAAAAATAAATTTGAAATCAGTTTTAAATGAAATTAAATTTGTCTGCTTGCCACTGGTAACAATAGTGTGACCAAAGTGCATGAAGCATCGTTTAAATTAAATTCGATTTTTCGCGAGTTGCTAAAAGCGTTATTATAAAAAAAATTAATTTTAATGTATAAATAAATTGGAAAATTAGTTAAGGCAATTTGATTTGAATTGGAATTAATTTCAAATGAACTACAAGGTTACTTTTTATATACAAAAAAGTGTGACCGTAATTGGAATAGAATTCGATTAATTTGGTACTGAATTTTAGTGAAATGTTGAAAGATCATTCACAAAAAGTAAATGAACAAAGCAAGAGCAACTAGCCGCAGTAACTACGTCAAATTTTATTGTAATTACTAGCCGGCCTTCGGCACGCTCGCTTCGCTCGCTCGTCTAGATCTTTATTTTCTTCCAATGATTTATTTTTGTGGCGAATTCACGAATTTGCATAATGTGCAAATATTGATCTGATCATATGTATTTTATACAGAAATCAAAACATGAATTGTAAGCAAAAATCGCAGAATTCCTTTCTTCTTAAGAAAACTTTCTTGGAAAGGAATAACTAAATCAATATTAATTTCTAAAATTGATGAAATTGTAAATTATCCTACCGAGTTTTTAAATTCACTTGATTTGCCAGGAATGTTAGGAGTGGCAACCCTTATCTCTTAGGGGTATGAAAAATAGATGTTGGCCGATTCTCAGACCTGCCCAATAAACACATAAAATTTCATGGGGATCGGTCTAGCCGCTTCGGAGGAGTATGTTCACACAAAAACCAATATTCACAAAAATGCGTATATCTCACGAACCAATTCACACAAACACATCCCAATAGGCTTAAAACCTCCGCATTGACCTCTAACACACGCAAAAATCAGATTTGAAATTCATCGACTCGTTCATGAGAACACCGATAGCACGTAAAACATGTTTCTTCTTATATATAAAATTCTAGTTTCACAATGTTAGTTACCATGCTCCTCCGAAACGGCTGGATGATTCTCATGAAATTTTGTGTGCTTCAATAAAATAAAATTTATAACGTTTATAATTTTTGTGATTCCTTTCGACAAAAACAATTAACTAAAAAATATTAGTTAATCTGACAATGTACACAATGCCAACCTAAATTAACAAAAAAATGTTGTATTGGAAAATCAAATTGTCCTTTTTAGTAGTTTCGTCGCAATTTTGTTATATTTTCTCAACCCTAAACAATCCTTGGACTTCCACGAACATTTCAAGACCAAAATTAGCCAAATCGGTGCAGCCGTTCGTGAGATCCTAAGCTTAGAACGAACATAACATTGTGACACGAGAATTTTATATATAAGATTTATCGAGTTATCGAAAACAGAATATTTGAATTTTCATTTCTTGACTTTCCTGTGACAAGCAGAATAAACACATCACAGATTTTTGTTTTCTCGCAGTGAATTTAAAATTTGTGATAATTTATCGAATTACCGATAACTAAAAATTTGATTTTCATTTTTTGACTTTTCTTTGGTAAGCAGAATAAAACCATCACAGAATTTTGTTTTATCGCAGTGAAATTAAAATTTGTGATTTTTTATCAAGTTATCGATAACAGAATATTTGAATTTTCATTTGTTGAATTTCCTGTGACAAGCAGAAAAAAAAATCACAGACTAATTTTTGGTTTTTTCGCAGTGAAATTAAAATTTGTGATTATCTATCGAGTTATCGAAAACTGAAAATTTGATTTTTCATTTTTTTACTTTACTGTGACAAGCAGAACAAAAAAAAAACAAATAAATTATTTTTTTTTCGCAGTGTAATTAAAATTTGTGATTATTTATCGAGTTATCGATAACTTAAAATTTGATTTTTAATTTTTTGACTTTTCTGTGATAAGCAAGATCAAAAAAAATTGCAGATACATTTTAATTTTTGTTCGCAGTGTAATTAAAAATTCGTGATTATTTATCGAGTTATCGATAACTTAAAATATTTGATTTTTCATTTTTTGACTTTTCTGTGACAAGCAGATCAAAAAAGAATTACAGATACCAAATTTTGTTTTCTCGCAGTGTAATTAAAATTCGTAATTATTTATCGAGTTATCGATAGCTGAAAATTTGTTTTTTCATTTTTTGACTTTTCTGTGATAAGCAGAACAAAAAAATCACAGATAAATTGTCGTTTTTTGGCAGTGAAACTTAATATTTCTTTTTAAATGGGAGAACCCTTTTTTTTTTAATTAAGAGAAAAATTGATAAAAAAATGAAAAAAAATACTAAGATTTTTTGTTTTAATTCGTTATTTTATCTTTCAAGAAAAATCTACAGATTAAAATTTGATTTTATTTATCGTTTAGTTGACATAGAAAAATTGACCAAGTTAATTAAACAAATAAAATTTTAAATCGAAAGCAATTTTAAATGAAAGTTTGTTATTATTATTCTTAGCTTAAATTAAATAAAAAATTAAGAATACATTTAAAAAAATAAAACAGTGTGACTGTGTGTGTGAACTGTCTAAAGAGTTACTGAATTGCATGAAAATAATATAATAGTGTGGCCAAACTGCATAAATAATAACTTTATTGTGGGAATTCAAATTATTACAAACTACATAAATTACACAGGTCTACAAATACAGGGGTCATGTGAGTTGTTGGAAAGCTAAGAGTCATTTCCGAAGTAATTTGGTGCGGAGAATCCGAATCCGGCGTCAGAACTGGCCCATCACGTCAGGATTTTGAGATATTTGAGGTTATGTACCCAAAAAATGGCGTTTTTTCCTACATTTGAGGTTATGTACAGGGCGCAAAAAATTTTTGCGGTCTTTCTCTCCAATTACATCATTTAGTACAACTCATACCCTTTTATTTAATGGTTCAAGAGATCAACTACGATTTTTTTTCGCAAAGTTATGGCTTTTCGAAGTTACGAGATATAGCCCTATATCCGAATCCGGCGCCAGTTCTGACGCCGGATTCGGATTCTCCGCACCTAATTACTTCGGAAATGACTCTTAGCTTTCCAACAACTGAACCATGTTGACCTGTGTTATTAATTTAAAAAATTAAAAATACTTATTAAAAATATAACAGTATGATCAAACTGTATAATAATTGAAAGAAACAAATAGCTGTGACCAATACTACTTAAATTATGAATTTTAAAAATTTTAAGCACTGATTAAAAATTTAACAGTGTGTCCATAACTGTAATATAAAGAGTAACTTAATTTAGACAGACAAGAAATTAGTGTGACCAAACTACATAAATTATTTATTACCAAAAATTTTTAAATACTAATTAAAAATATAACAGTGTGTTCAAACTGTATAAAGAGACAGCCTAATTGAAAGAAAGAAAAAATAGTGTGACCAAACTATATAAATTATTAATTTAAAAACAAATTTATAATACTAATTAAAAATATAACAGTGTGTCCAAACTGTATAAAGAGTAACTTAATTGAAAGAAACAAAATAGTGTGACCAAACTACATAAAGAATAACTTCAGTGAAGGAATTTTAACTATTGTAGTTTGTGTTCGGAAGTTCTGATCAAAACTCTTTTAAATTTTTAACTATTTAAAACTCCTCTCATTCCCCGCACATTAATTAATTAATAGAGCATTTGCAAGCTAAAATCAAAATGCATAAAAAAAAACTTACCGACTTATTTGATACACTACTAATAAAACTTCGCTTGCGTGTAAATGCGCCTAAAAGCGAGCTACGATTTTTCAGTTTTCAGTTTCTGGTTTTTCTAGCTTTTCTTTTTTTTTTTTTGCTCGTGTATAAATAGTTAGATACATTTAGTATATAATAATATTGTATGCAAAAAACTTGGAGTTCACTTGAAGCCTACAAATACATAAGCAAAAAATACACACACACACATATATAGTAGCTAGAGTGTTTTTTTTTTCCTTTTTGATTTATTTATATACTATATAATACTAAGTTCGATTTTTGTTTGTTTGACATTTTTGTGTAAATATGCATTTTCCGAGCTGCATTTTTAACTTAGCTTAGATTTGCTTTTCAGTTTTTAATTTTATTTTTTAGATTTTAGTTTTTTTTTTTATGTTACTTAGCTTTGGTTTAATTTAACACTTAGGGTTTTGCAATTGGAGCTTCGGCCTTGGCGTCTGGTTGGGGCGCCATTTTGTTTTGCCAAAAAACTCCAATTATTGGACGAATTTTTGATATTTGTTTGCAATTTAAGTTTGATTTTTTGTTTTCAGCTTTTTTTTTGTTACAGTTTTGCTTGCACAGTGAAAAGTTTTGGAGTGTGTGTGGTAAGTGTGTGCTGGTGTGTGTGGGAAAAACTAGCTTAGTTGTAGTGGTAGTTGTAGTACTGTTAAGTATTTAGTAGAGAGTAGACTTAGTTCAAAGGGCGAAGGGCGGCTGGCAGCGTCATTTGAAAGCTGTTTGCATATTTCAAGCTCTTAAAGGCGTTTTAAGTATGTATATGTGTGTCTGCACACACACAAGCACAAGTACATAAATATATAATATATGTGTATACAAACACACACACACACACACATACTTAAGCACTCGGCACACAATCATATGCTTCGACAAGCACAAGTTTCAATTTGTTGCACTTTTTTAAGCATTAGGGCTTAAATGCGTTTAAGTATGTGTGGCAGTGTGTGTGTGTGTGTGTGTTTGCGTCATGCTGCGTTTACACTGCGTTTGCATTACGTTAACATTATGGGCGATGTTGAGGGTAATTTATATTATAATGGAATCAATTTAATTAAGTGAAGTTTGTCGAAACGGTTGGTATTTTAAATCTATATTAATGGAATTCTTGAAGCCTTAGAATTCCTTGAGTTTGTCCACAAAAATAATTTATAGATCATACTATTAATGTGACAAAACATCTCAATAATAGTTTTCATGTAATTTATGAAAATTAAATATAGCTAAGCCTAAAAGACAGAATATGAGAACAAATCGTACCAATTTCTGAAAATTTAGTATATATATGCTTAAAAGAATATGAGAATAAATCATTTAAATACCAATAAAATGTAGAGAGGGCTTTTAAATATTGGAAGAATACCAGGAACATCTTTATGAGAGTATTGCTCTGGCACACCAACTGCAGCATTAGGTTTGTTTTCACATAAAAAATGTTTGTTTTTGTGACGATTTAAAGTGGATTTTTTTATAAAACTACTTATTAAGCAGAAAAACATTTAAAACTTAGTTTGAAAAATGTGTCTTTTTTTTATCTGTATGGCTGCTTGAATTTTATATTATTACTAGCCGGCCTTCGGCACGTTCGCTTCGCTCGCTCGTCTAGATCTTTATTTTTTTCCAATGATTTATTTTTGTGGCGAATTCACGAAATTGCATAATGTGCAAATATTGATCTGATCATATGTATTTTTCATCGACTCGTTCATGAGAACACCGATAGCACGTAAAACATAAGTTTCTTCTTATATATCAAATTCTAGTTTCAAAATGTTAGTTACCATACTCCTCCGAAACGGCTGGACCGATTTTCATGAAATTTTGTGTGCTTCAATAAAATAAAATTTATAACGTTTATAATTTTTGTGATTCCTTTCGACAAAAACAATTAACTAAAAAATATTAGTTAATCTGACAATGTACACAATGCCAACCTAAATTAAAAAAAAAATTTTGTATTGGAAAATCAAATTGTCCTTTTTAGTATTTGCGTCGCAATTTTGTTATATTTTCTCAACCCTAAACAATCCTTGAACGACTTCCACGAACATTTGAAGAGCAAAATTAGCCAAATCGGTTCAGCCGTTCGTGAGTCCCTAAGCTTAGAACGAACATAACATTGTGACACGAGAATTTTATATATAAGATATTTTTTTAAGCAATTAATTTTATCATAGAATTCTGCTCTATAAAATCTGGATTGATTTTGAAAATAAATGGCAATAGCTTAAAAAAATAGGGATCGAACTTTTCTTTTCAACATTCACAATGCATAATGGGATCGCGTGGTCAGACTTGGCCAAAAGACCCAAAAAAAAAAATTTAAATTTGTCCAAAATTTCTTTCTAAAATGATTTCATATATCTCAGTGTCCTGTTGCAAAAAAAAATATTGAATTATAATAAGTGGGTGTTAAATATATGTAAACCAAAATTTAAATCTTGTATGCTGAGCTTACAGAAAAAAAAAAATCCTCACGATCATACTTCTAGCTACGAAATCCAAATTCACTTTATTATTTATAAATATACCTATAGAGAATAATTGAAATTGGAATTAGAAACTTCGAGATTTTAAATATATTATAGTATTTATATAGAATTTTTTGGCTTCTTTTATCATTTGTAAACTTTCCTTTACGGGTACCGACTATCGCTCGATATTTGATCGAAAATTTTTTTAAATATTTTGTTTTCTGTATTATTAGATGAATTGGTGGTTTGATCTTTTATTAATTGGTATCAAACTCTAAAACTATTTGAGACGGCTTCTCCAAAATTATTCAAAATTTTGGTTATAGGCTATTTTTTTCATATAGTATGTGGCTCTACCTTTGTGTAAATTATTATCAAATTCTCATTGTCCAGTTTTTTTGAAATTAAGTTAAAAAATGAGTTTTTCTTTTAATTTATTGTAATTATACCCTGTACCGAATGGTACCAAGGGTATATTAAGTTTGTGCAAGCCGAAAATGTATGTAACATATAGAAGGAGACGTCGGAGACACCCCAAAGTTATCTAAAATATGATCAGGGTGAATAGAGAAGTCGATATACCCATGTCCGTCTGTCCGTCTGTCCGTGTGAACGCCTAGATCGCAGAGATGGTAAGAGCTAGAGTTACCAAACTTTATTATTATTATTTATTTATTATTTAAATTATATAGCTCCCATGGGGGTGTTTGAGACGACCTCGACAAAAAAAATAAGTTTTAGATGAATTATTCGTTTGTTTATGAAGATATCGTAACCAAATTATGGTATTCGAAAGTTTTTTATAGTTCCCAATCACTGTACCAAATTTGATCAAAATCGGTTGACTATATCATATAGCTCCCATAGGACCGATCGGCCAAAATAACTTTTTTAAAGAAAAGTTCGCTATATTTCGATTTTTAATAATGATATCGTAACCAGACTTGGCGTTTGGAAATTTTTTAGACCACTTAAGCAATGTGCCAAATTTGAACAAAATCGGTTGACTATATCATATAGCTCCCATAGGTCCGATCTTCCAAAAAATCGATTTTTTAACAAAACTTGTTGTGTTTCGTTTGTTTGTTAAGATATTGGGACCAAATTTGACATTCGTGAGTATTTTATAGTTCCTAAGCACTGTACTAAATTTAATCCAAATCGTTTGACTAGATCATATAGCTCCCATAGGACCAATCGGTCCAAAAACACGTTTTTTATACAAAATTCGATGTGTTTTGTTTGTTTGTAGAGATATTTGAAATAAATTTGGCATTTATATCTTTTTTAAGGTATTTAAGCACTGTGTCAAATTTTATTGAAATCGGTTGACTATATCATATAGCTCCCATTGGAACGATCGGTCAAAAAAAATTGTTGCTTAAAAATTCTTCTGTTTTTGGTTTTTTGTGAAGAAATCGGACTTTATTAGAAGCTAGTGGTACAGGGTATCCTAAAGTCGTCCGCGCCCGACTTTCTTTTGTTTGGTTTATCTTAATTAAAAGATTATCATCGCTTTAAAAAAATTATTTTGGAAACTGCAGTATTTTGGCCAAAGCATGAGAATCTGGGCCCACGGTGCAATGTAAAGAAATTTTGAATTTAAAGAAACTAAAAAATGTTATCTACTAATAAAATGAAAAGTTTTTATTTGGTATTTTGCCATTTGTAATTTTTTCAGCAAAATTTACTAACTATGCTGTCATAATGTCAAGATTTCTTGCTTGTATCAGTCAAAACTAAAAAATTTATTTGAAATATTTTGCTTTTATAAAATTCGAAAATATATTTAGTAACAAAAATTGGATATCTTTTTTTCGAAGTACAGTCGTGGTTGGATTTAGTGTAAAACCTTTATATAGTGAACACCTAAATTTGTATATAGAGCACACTATTTAGTAAACAATCGAAAATCTCTAAATAGTGAACCAAATTTTGAAAACATTTTCAAGCAGAAACGAACGAAAAACTCCAGAAAGGAATCAGAAACGAAATCGGGCAATCTTCTTAATTGTACTTCTGTTTATCTTTGCATTTTCCTACAAATATATGATATCATAATATCTTGCAAAAAGTGAAATGAGTTTTAAAGAAAAAAATTTCCACCTTGATATAATGAATAACCTTGATACTGTGAACAGGCCTTAGAATAATTTATTCACTATATCCAGGAACGACTGTATTTGTAATTTTTTAAACAAAATTTACCAAATGTGCTGTCATAATGTAAAGATTTATTGATTTTATTTTATCTAAATAGAAAAAATTAAAATATTTTTTTAAGCCAAAATTAAATATATATTTGATAACAATTTTATTTTCTCTTTTTTTAAGTTTTATGTAAATTTCCAAAAATTTTTAATCTATTCTCAAGGCAGATTGCCACAATGTGAAGAGTTTTTACACCAAGTGCATATTTTGTGACGTCACAACGTTGGGGTACATAGTTTTGACCATGTAAAGTCAATATGAAAACTTTTTTGAAGATTTTAAGCAATTTTGAACAAACTACATATTGCCTCATTGTGAAACAATGCTAACATAGCATGGCACAACTTTTACAGACGCCAGTTTACACTGACAACCTTTGGCACAGTGTGACCAACTCCCCGCAACGCTTAAGTACGTCGCAGTGTAAACATAGCATTTAGTACAATTGTGTGCGTGTGTGCATGTATATGGCTTAAAGTCCTTCTTCGTGTGTTTATGTATATGTATGTATTTGTGTGCGTGTGTTGGCAAGCAAAGCGGCTTGTTTCATTTAGCTTTTAACAGTTACAAGTTTTTGGATTTTAGTATTTTTTTATTTTTTGCCTTATTTCATTTTATTTTTATTTGTATTTATTTATTACACAACATTTAAAGCACATCAATAAAAATGTACACAGCAACATTGAGAACAGTTTTGTAAAAATACTAACCTACACACATACATACACATATACTACATACAAATACACATACACATGCATATAAGCGAACGCGCTAGTATAAAAAAAATACCAACAAATATGTTGACCCTAAAAATGTTTTTTGAGCAAATTTAGTTACTAGTTGAGATTTTAATTTATTTTTGGGGAATTTTTCCAACTTATTCGTAAACTTGAGCGAAAAACATGAAGTACTCAGTTGGTTAGAAAGAATCTTGGTAAATGGTTTTGGAAATGGTTAAATGCACTAAATTGCATCGACCAAACCAATTTCTAAGCAATTATTTGTTGCCTTTGAGCTGACTTTTGACCAAGAGATTTACAGCCAAGTCTAGTTGGAGCTCTTCCTCTGAATTTTCTGCAAACTGAGTACTCGTAAAACTATTTCCTTTCTTTCCATTGTAGCTTTCCCCGCGAACTAAGTACTCGGGTACTGGCTGCCAAAAGTATGCTACATTTTTTTGTTTTGCCTTAAACTATCACCTGGACAACACTTTTTGCACTACTTACTTGCTAAGCTTAGCTAATATGCACTATAGTTAATCTCTGGCTTGGCATTGCACTTAACCCATCGTTGACTTGGAGTCATTTAAATTGGACGGCGGCGGCCATTGTCGTTTTATGACGGCAAAATGTGTCATCTGAAATGTGTTTGTCTGCTGGCAGCGACGCTCGACGAATCCTGTCAAACAATAGCCCATATTATAGTCCTCCATGGAGATGTTCGATGTCAAATACAATTTGAATTCATCGTGAGGCGATTGTTTGCCCGATGTTGTTGTTGTTGTTGCATCCTTGCGACGAAAGTGTCCGGCGATGAGCAGCGAGCCTTGCTGCTCCAGTGGCAACATTTTGGCCTTGGTGGCATGACGTTGCGTGCCAGCGCATTCGACAATCCGGCAACGATTTGGCTGCCACCAGCAAGGCGTGATAGTCCAATAGCTGGAGGAGGCGGTGCGCGCCCAGCCCTCTTCCGGATAGAGCAGTATCTGAGGGTGGGACAAAAAGAGGGAAAAAGAGTTAGAGATAGTAAGTGATTGAGTTTGGTGAGTAGCCAAAGTGCAAATTGGTTTTGTGTGTTGCAGTTTAATTGAAAATTGTAATTTGGCAAAAGAAAGAGCGAGAATAAGAGAGAAAATTGCAAACAATTTGATTGGTTGTTGTCCTGGCTAAGCGATGCTCAGCACTCATTATGAATGTAATTGGAAAAAGAGAAATTAAAGAAAGGATAAAATATATATGTAAGATTTTTTTTTTCCGAGAAAGGGTTCCTCACAAAGAGGTGGGGCACTGCAACCAAAAGGTCTTTTGTACGATACCCTTAAGTTAAAGCAAAATACTTTCCGCTTTCCGCATGAATAGCAGTAGGACTTTTTTGGTATTGATCGGAGATGGAAGGGACTAATCCTTTCTTATGTGACAGGCTTTGTCCTATACCAGCGCTGGGCAGTCACAGAGAATATGTCTGCTGGTTTCATCGTCTTTTAGACAGAGCCTGAACTCTAAAGAGTCCGATAGGCTAATTTTCTGAAAATGGTATCTAACAGTGTGGTGTCCAGATACGTATGTTACTAGGAGCTGTAGGTCCGCTCTGCCAAGACCTTTTGTCTTGATCGCATTTAAAAGGTTTGACAAGCACTTTTGTTTGACGAAGCCCCTGAAGGGAGAACTAGTATCTCCTATGTTTATGATGGTTTTGATTGTGGACCAACCAATACCACAAAACGGCCAGGAGATCTATGGATGAGGCACCCTGTCGTACTAGATCGTCAGCGATCGTGTTACCATCCACTCCAGAGTTTCCAAGGACCCAACATAGCACGATTTTGTTCCGGGCGGATAGGGCTTGGAGGTAGTTATGGCATTCTTCAACCATTCAGGAGATGGTCCAGAATGACAATGCCCTAATAGCAGCTTGCCTATCTGAATAAATGCATATGTTTGCTCCCCTAGTTCCCATGAGGGCGTTGATCTCTACAGCATGCATCTCCGCTTGAAAGACGCTGGGCCAGATGCCCATTACGGTAGAGATTCTGGTGTTGTGTCCAACGATTCCAACATCTACACCCTGCTCAGATTTAGACCCATCCGTGAACCATTGTTGCCACCACAGGGGTTGATATCAGCCCAAGTCTCTTGGGAGACTTGGGAGAAAAGATTTTAATTTCTTATTATGAAAAAGTTTCGCGATCATAAGATCTGATCTAGAGCAGATCGATACATCAGGAAGGAAATATATATGTGCTGCATGACCAGTGTCACTTGCTAAGAGTCCAGATGCGAACTAGATACGTAGTAGACTCTGCTTGGCTGACTTTTTGATGAAAATGCGCAGTGGTGTGAGTCCAAGGACTGACTTCATGACAGCAGCCGGACAGGTATGCATAGCTCCCGAGAGAGATATACATACTAGTCTTTGAAGCTTTCTGCATTTATTGATGGCCACATTTTGCTGCGGGTTATCTCCGGAATATCCATTTTATACTATGAGGGCTGAAGCCCCATGTGCTGCCAAAGAATTTTTACAGGCCCACATGGCTCGAGTAGCTTTGGAAAGCATTTGTTCGAAGTGGAAGTTCCAGTTGAGTCGTTTGTCTAGGACCACACCTAGATATTTGACCTGGTCTGAATACTCCACCTCAGTGTTATTTATAACAAGGTTTTGCATCTGCATGTTGTATCTCTTCGTAAAGGGAACAATCACAGTTTTTTAGGGGTTGATTTTAAGCCCTTAACTTACACACCAGTTTAAGGTTATTTAAAGAGCATTATCCATCATTTCTCTGATGGTGCTTTCGTATTTACCAGTCACTATGATGGCCAGGTCGTCTGCGTACCCAATGACTTTAAAACCAAGCACTGTCAGCTTAGTTAAAAGTTGGTGGATTACTAAAGGCCATAGCAGCGGAGATAACACATTTCCTTGTGGACAACCCTTTACAGCTCTTATGCTGACTGTTGTACCATCTAGAGATGAAGCTATGTCCCTCTGTCGGAGCATGGATTCAATCCATGCGGTCACATGTGGTTCGATGTTCATACGTGTCAACGCTCTGGGTAGAACTAAAGTCAGTATTGTCGAAAGCTCCCTCAACATCCAGGAATGTGCACAAAGCTATTTTCTCGGAGTCAAAAGCGATTTCAATATTTCTGACTAGGTGGTATAAAGCAACCTCGGCTGACTTTCCTTTGGAATAGGCAAACTGCATTGGATGCAGCGGGTTCGCGGATTGCAGTTTGTTTCTGATGTGCAGGTCGAGTAGTCTCTCTACTGTTTTCAGAAGAAATGAGGTTAGACTGATTGGTCTGTATGACTTGGGCTTGTCTTTTGACCTGTTGCCAGATTTGGGAATGAAGACAACCTTTACTCTCCTCCAAGAGTTAGGTATTTATCCCCAGTATGGTATATAAGATATCGAAGACTAAATAAGGTTACATTGATATTGACCACAACGAATTAAATATACCCTTTCCTTCCGCCCTGACTAAAGCATATAAAAACAAAACGCTTAAAATAAATTGCCATAAAATTAACATGGCATTGTCAGGACATTTTTATTGTGTGTATTTTGTTTGTCTGCGGTCTGGCATGTGGCATGTGGCAAATGGCATATGGCACATATACATAATATATATATACGCATACATATTTAACAGCAGCCATTAATAATATCTGTTAGTTAGTTTATCAGCGATTTCATTTGGTTTGCGGTTTTTGTGGCTTTTGTTTATAATTAATAAAATGCCGGGAATTTTGCATTTGAAATATAAAATGGCGTATGCTTAACGCTTTAAAAAGTAAACCCAAAGCATATTAAGCATACGTCTTGTTGGATCTTGCTAATCAAACATTAAATTGCGCATACGTACAATGAACCTTGGCTTGTAGCGGCTTAAAGGTCGCCAAGGGTTGGCAGAGCGCTCTGCTCTGCTCCGCAATTCAAAAGAAAACTTGAACAAAAATGAAAATAAAGCAGCAAAGCATAAAAGTAATATAAAAAAAGAGAAAGAAAAACTTGAGCTCCGTGTTCAACGCCCCCCGCTTCGCTCTGTCTCTGCTTTTTTTGGTTGGGTTCTGGACTGGCTTTTCAAACTGAAGTGGTTGTGGTTTGGTGGAGCGCTCGTAACTTTAAAATAAAATGCTTATATAGATATATGAAGCTCGGCTATAGAGCCAGACAACGTTGGCATAAAAGGCGTAATGGGCGTGGCACGCAGCCAGGTAAATTGTTTAAAATTAATGCGCCGCAGACAACGCTTAAAAATGCATAAAAATTTACGCTTAATGCATTTAACAATGCGCCGTCAAAAACAACAACTACAATAAAAACAAGAACAACGATAACGATAACTTCGATAATAATAACAACAACAACAATAAGGCCATGGAATGGCACGGCAAATGCGCCTGAAGCTATGCCACATTAAACGTAAATAAAACGCACTTGACTATTAATGAAAATTAAACGTTTTTCAAGTGAACAACAGTCCGGGTGAGTGAGGGGTTGAATGGGTGAAGGGGTGAGGGGTTTGGCACAGATAGAATGTGTGCGAGCGAATAAATTATAGTGCGTAAAAAATCAAGTGGCGTTGTGTAAAGCGGGAGAAAACAGACTTTGGTATACACTATAATAACGATTCTTCGGCCTATTTCCGGAAGGTGAATTCGAACATTTTAGTCGAACTTAAAACCGAATTTTTCAAGTGGTTTGAAAGCTACTATTTATTTGCAAGGGGAATTTAAACGAATAGGCAATATAGGTTTCCCAAAGCACTTATTTCTTGGGGGAAAATTTTTCGGAAAACAAATCCTAACATGTTTATACGAATTTAAAACCGAATT
The DNA here is from genome assembly GCA_037043745.1 of Chymomyza amoena. NCBI lineage: Eukaryota > Metazoa > Arthropoda > Insecta > Diptera > Drosophilidae > Chymomyza > Chymomyza amoena. The sequence goes on from JBAMAX010001633.1 coordinate 189,216, forward strand.
TTTTAAATGGTTTCAAATCGATTGCTTTTGTGGAAGGGGATTTCAAATGTTTAGGTAACATAGATTTCAAAAAGCACTTATTTTATACATAACAATTTTTCGGAAAACGACTCCGAATATTTTATTCGTTTTGAAGCTGAAATTTTCACGTGATTTCAAACCGATTGATTTTTTCAAGGGGAATTGAAACGAATGGGTGAAATAGGTTTCAAATTCATTTATTTTATATGGAAAAAATTTGTCGAAAACGAATTCGACAATTTTATTCGAATATTAAACCGAATTTTTTCAAGTGGTTTGAAGCCGATTGTTTTTTTTTGCAAGGGGAATTAATATGAATTCGTAAAATAGATTTCAAAAAGTATTTATTTTTTATGGAAAAATATTTCCGAGAACGAATCCGAATATTTTATTCGAATTTAAAAGCGAATTTTTTAAATGGTTTGAAACCGCTTGTTTTTTCAAGGGGAATTAAAACGAATAGGTGAAATAGGTTATCAAAAAGCACTTATCTTCTTATATACTTAAAAAAACATATATTTTCCGTGTTACGGGTGTTCTCATTTCAAATCTGATTTTTGCGTTTGTTAGAAGTTGTCAATACGGTGGTTTTAAGCCTATTTTGAGATATCTTTTTTTTGTGAATATCGGTTTTTGTGTGTCTATTGCCATATATACAAAAACTGGTATTGCTGTTAATCAATGTTCGAGGTCCAACATAGTTTCAAAGATTGAGAACAGGGAATGGCGTATTGTGTGCAACATATCGAGAGGCATGTCAAAAATTAAATTTGTTCGAAAATGATTTGCAATGGGATCAAACTTTGGCAGATGCTGCTATTATTGCTCGTCCATATCAAATACGTGTTCTATTTGCGACTTTGTTGTCAATTTTTTCCATCAAATCCATTTGAATTGTCGATAAAATATCAAGATTATTTATCAGAAGATATTTTGTTTCGAGTACGTCAAGCAAAACGTAAGCCAGTGATAGAATTTACGCCAGAAGTTTACAATGAAGCTTTTATTCTTATTGAAGATCTATGCTTGGCGATGGTTAATAAAGCATATGAACAATTGGGAATGCCGTCTCCCAATCGTTCAATGCATGATATATTGTCGAATTGGAAGTAATGCCTACGATATCCAAATTAATTATCAATCTACATCGTACTGCCCAGGTAGCGTGAAGATCGCAATCTGAACGTGTAAAGAAGTTCGTTTAAGACAGACCCGTGAAGCGCGACATTCGACTAATATGGAGCAAGTTTGAATCTAGCTAAAAATCTTGATATTTTTCCAGATAGAGCTACACTAGAGAATCTTACGATGTTTATTCACTTTAAGAGTATTCAAAAAGATTTGGGCAGAACAACGTCAGCTGTCGCTTACCAGTATTTTATAAAAAAGTTATTTTCAAGTTAAAAATACTTTAAACATTGTGTTTTAAACAGGATCCATAGAAGGTCATAGGATCAAGGGGGTTTAATGGTTCCGAATTATTAATTGCAATCATCTTTTTAAGACTGACAAATAAGGTGACAATGCAAAAGGCAGGAATTTTTCAACTGATCTAAAACTTTTGCAGGGTACTGTATATACTTGGCCTCAGTATTACAGACCAGCACCAAAATCCTTATAATCACATTAAAATCGCTTTTCGAATATTTCCTTCCTTTGACAGTAACCCATACAAGGGAGGTGTATGTTGTGGCCCTAAGTTGCCAAAATTATTTTGTAGAGCCCAAGAGGAGTAACAAAGCGAAAAAGAAAAACTTGGCACAAACCATTTTTTTTCATACCAACTTAATATGCTCCTCAAGCCTAGTGTATAGTGTATTAAAAGGAGTTGAGCATAATTGCTGCCTGCCATTGGCATAAAGGATATTTTTAATAATTTATTTGCTCATGATTGGCTCAGTCATTGCAATAAATTGTATTGTTAAGTGAGCTGAAGCTGAGCTGAGATTAGCACACAAAAGTGAATCAATATACTGCATAAAAATGTAGCATACTTATTGGGGCAGGTCAACAGCAGGAAAATGACAAAGTTGGTAAATATTTAAGAAACGGTCACAGGAGGCTGCTTTAATGAAAATTTATTTGTGATTTAAAGAGCATAGATTTTATTTATACAAAAATAGTATCTTTGTCAAGCTGTCATCTTTGATTAAACTATAAATACAAAAGATTCTATTAAATAAAATGGCAACTATGTTTCATAATTTGGCTTATATGAATATGTATGAGTTTTGAGATGCAAATGCCTAAGTAATATGTTATAAAAGCCTTATGAAGTTTTAAGATTAATTTGTTTCTTTTGTTAAATCTACATTTTAGAAGCTCTGAAGTTATTTTGTATCACAAAGTAACTTATAACTTTTTAACAATCTTTTTAATCCCAAAATTTAGTATTAAATACTTGTTTAAATTTAATGCAACTTTTTCTACGATTTTTTATATTGCTCTCTATCATATAAATTTTTTGTTCGTCGTCGTGATCATCTTCATTTTTTATTTTCCTTAAATGAAGCTTTGATTCTAATTAAAAATTAATAGCCAAACGGCTGCTAGTTAAACATTAAATTTAGTTTTAAGTACGAGATTTAAATTAATGAAATAAATATATAAAGTTTTTGGTTGTTCTCATGCTCATCGTCATAATTTATTTTCTTTTGAAATTTAACGATATTATTGTCTTATTGTTATCTCTTTATGATATAAAGCAAACCTATCAGTTTCTTTAATATTTAAAAAATAAAATACAAAAATTGAAATATTTAAGAAATCAATAAAATATTTCTGTAACTTGTTAGAAATTTACCTTTTTTTTTTAATATAAAAATTAACTTAATATATGCCTTGCTTCAAAGCTTCGGTATAAGATCTACAAGTATTCCATTTCAAATCTTTTACGTATTGCAAAATATCCTTTAAATCCTAACTGCCACAAAAATGTATCGCTCTTCGATTAAAAAACGATAAAATTTAACGATATTGCTGCCTTAGCATAAAACACAAATTGCTCTCTTAACTCATAAATCCAAGCTCAAATGTCCTAAGTCAGCCATTTTGTTTTCTTTTTTTTCTGCTCCGCTTGTGCCCCGTTAAGTGCTGAGTTGTGGTTTGACCAAAAATGTCAAATCAACGTTCCATTAAAGTGTATCATATGCAGAGAGAGGTCAGCTTTTTGATGGCCTGTCACTATAAAGACTGCAAATCAATCGTAACCGACTGACACAAACACGTACCAAGTCTGACACACACACACACTTTGACACATATACATATACGTATAGAGATTGACGGAAGGAATCGCACGTGCCACATATTTGTCAACATGACCCACATGCTACTCACATGTGCTCCTTTCCACTTGACATTTCTTTCCATTTTTTTTTTTTCATTTTACGGCCAAAATTGCGCGCTCGTGTTTGAAAATTATTACTCTCACACACACACACAGACACACACAGCTGCACAGTTGCACACACACACACAAACAGCAGCAGAATTGGAATGGCGCCCTTAATAAGCTGCCAGAATGCGCTTAGGGCGTCTCACGTCGCCAACTCCTTTGCTGCATTATTCAAAGTTTTCCCAAAAATGTGCTTGCTACAAAATTGAAAATGCAATGCCAATGCACGCAACAAATCGCTTGCCACTATCAAGGGTCATAAAACGCACACAGATACACACACACACACACACACAAACAGAGACACACAGATACAAACAGACAAACACAAAGCGTACATAATGTTGGTTTATGTGGCTGAATATTACAATATTTGAAAAAATGTAAATTGATTTAATTTGAATTATGAGAAAGAACTCGTTATTGGTTGCCAGGCTTTTCCTCGTGGCCTTTCTGGAGTGTTGTGCTCTTCAAAAAAAAGTTGCAACCCTGACCATAAATGATTTTTTTTTGATGCTGAAGCGAAAACTGTTCTTAGTTCATGTATGGAATAATGGATTTGTGGCTCGGATTTTTTTCTTGTTTCCATATAGGACCTTATGACAGAGAAAAGAGGCTGCGGAAGCTGCTTCTATATCTTGCAAAGGAGATCGTCATGTCAGACCAGATCGAAAGATTGTTGCATGTCTATATAGACCGAACGGGCTTACTGGCCAAGGTCTTTGAAAGCCTGGAAAATATGTCGTGGACGTGACGGTTCCAGCCCGAAATCCACACTGGTAATCCAGGAGCAGGCCCGACGAGAGTGGGGGGATCGGTGACTTTTCCCACCGGGCCCGGAGCTCCTGGAGTTTTATCAAATGCATTATTAAGATTTTATCAATTCATCAATTCTCTCAGAAATACTTTTTATACTTTTTTTATGTTGATCTCACACTTTTCAACAATTATACGTATTTTCATGAATTAAGAAAAATTTATAAGAGGCCGGATCCGAGATTTCAACCGGGGCCCGGATGTTCCCTCTACGGCCCTCTCCAGGAGTATATCACACTAATTGATAGCACGAGAAACCCAAGCAAACAGCTTCGCTAACATCTTCGATAGGGATGATAGTAGACTTATTGGAGGGTACGACTTAGGGTCATCATTCGATCATTGCAATCTTCTACAGACATTGGGAGAACTGATCCCTGATATCGATTGCAATGTAGAGAATTGCAAGAGTTGGTACAGCCTTCAGCGTGGCATTGCATATTCCATCTATGCCTGGAGATTTGATAATCTCTACCCTGATAAGTCTTCCACTGACATGGGAAGACCTGATCCCTGATATTGATTGCAATTTAAAGAATCGCTAGAGTTGGTACAGCCTTCAGCGTTGATAATCTCGGCTATGTCCTAGGCATAGCCAATATTTGGAGAAGGCAATATTTGGAGAACAGAAACTCTGAAAGATAGTTCATCTCCAATAAAGCCAACAATAGGGTTGCCACATAGCGTTTTCTTAGCGGAAAATCGTGGTATTGTAAAATTCAGTAACTGCAGCATATAAAACAAGGCTGCCACATTTTCAAAATAACCTCAAAACTATTTATCACTTCAAATTATTTATTCCAACTATTACACCGCATAAACCTTTATATATGTATGTGGTGCATGCAACATGGGAACTCACGTGCGCGCTAGAAAATCACTTCCGCTCTTTGAACCAAGGCGCCACTTGCAGCAACTGCAGCGTTGGCAATTTCGCAGTTTGGTATCAGGTGGCCAATGTTGCCATACACAGCTCTAACTTGGAATAGAAAAGCAAATGGCAACGACAATGGGGGGTGGAGACAGGTGTAGGGTTAGGGGGGTTGTACCACTTGCTGGCAGTGCCTTGAGGCAGGACATAATCGATTTCAATTGTGCGCGTTGAATTGTTGTTTTTGCTTGACTTTGATTTTTATTGCTTTGGTCCGCGTGTTGTTGGCATTTTATTGGCTCAAGTTATTGTTGTTGGTTGTCGTGTTGTTGTTGTTGGTGGCACCCCCCTCTCCGCCAACGCCACCACCACTGTCACTGACTGTGTAAATAAATTTGCCCAGCGCATTGTCAGTGGCAACTTTGTCTATTAATTTACTTAATGAGTTCATTGACAAATATTGAGCAGCTTTCTCTTGACTTCGCTGCAAGGACGACGCGTCTTCTCGTCTCTTTTTGTCTCCTACCAAGTTACATTTTGCAGCACTGTTACCAGAGTTACCAGGAGCTACCAACAAGAGAGTTACAACAAATACAACAAATACCTAGAGCGAAAAGTTTTCCCATTTGGTGTGTACTTCGAAATGAAAAGCGGTGGGGCTGACATTAATTAATTAAGTGCGCGCCAGCGAAGACATTTCAGCACCCAGTCAGGCATTACTTAAAGCAAATTGTGTATGTCAGGGTTGTCGCCCCTACCTACGCTGCTTCGCTCTAATTGCGTTTATACGATGGGAGAGTTCGAGATATAGTGTCAAAATTGGTCTAAAATTAAGTTTATAGGAGTGATAAATTCGAATTTCAAAGAATTAACGCACTTTTTGAAACTGTTTTTGGAACTCTGCTTTTAATTCAATTTATGGACTTGGGCGCAGATCCTAATATCATCCAATAATTAGAAAATTTGTATGCTCTTATAACTTGAGGGTGAATTTTCAGACTTTTGATCTTGGATAAAAGGAGTTGCTCATTATCTTTATACTCCTAAAATTTACACTTACGCTTATAAAGCGTCTTGGGGTTGCCATCCGAAAAGTTATCATAATTCGAACTAATCGATTAATTACGTAATAAATAGAAAAAATTTAAATTCCGATAAATAAATCAAATACATTAAAACTTCAGAATAGAAGACCTTCATAGAACTATTTTATTTTAAAGATTATCTATCGTCGTATTGCGATAAGACATATTACATTCTAATGCTCGTGTAATCATTGTATCTCTGTATGTGTGAGATATCCTTGAAGCAGTATGTATGTGTGTGTGTGTATATGGAGCTATGGCTGTCTTGTCATTTGCCTTTTGCCAATTCAAGTTAATTACGCCGTTACTTGCTGGCATATGCGCGCTGCCCTCATAAGTATGCTACAATATATACTATATACTACATATATAGGGCTCTATGTAGTACATAGTGTATATATTCTTGGCTAAAATCCAGCCTAAGCTACAAAATCAAAGCTTCAACACGATTGCCTAAGCACTTGAAGCTTGCAACAACAACAACAACAACGACAACAATAATGTCTAAGTATATATAGGGTATATAGAAAATTCACTGAGATTGAGCCTTTCCCTTTCCCGAACATCCTGTTTGGCATCCTTTTATCGTTTTGTTGTTGCGGCTTTTGTTTCATTACCCGCACTGAGCGTGCTTTTAGCAACTTTCTGCTTGTGCTCAATTGTTGTTATGGCCATTGTTGTTCTTGTTGTTACGTGTATATCCTTGAAGTTCCACCAAATTGAAGTTTTTCACGCTCACCCTCTCTCCCTCCCGTTGTTGACTTCATCTCCTGCTGCTGCTGGCCAAGCACTTTCATTTCTTTATGCTTCAAAGTTATCTTTAGCTTGAGTTTTTCAATTGGCATTGCTATTCCGCATTTATTTATGCGCATCACGCATAAGATTCGCCATTGCCCGGACCGGGTCCTTTTAATGCAAGTTTTGTATGGCACCCGGACCCGGACTACTATAACCGACTATTGCTGACTGCCATTGAAATTGTTTAGCATTGCCAGCACCAAAAACTTTTAATAAGTTGCTCATTAACACAGAAAACGAGGCAATGGCAAGCTACAAAATAATTTACACGCCAACTTCCGTTTCCTGTTTGTAACAGCCGGCAGAGGATGAAGAAAACTTGCTTACGCCGCCAAGACGGGCTTAAGTGATTGGGTTGCAGTACAAAGTGGGAATACTCTGTAAAATTGGTAGCTTAGAGGAGGGAGTAATTATAAGGGAACCGAAGTGATAGATTTTGCTATACAGAGTTCCCAATTATTTGAAGTTAAATAAAAATAATAGAAGTGGGGATGGCTGCACTGTGACTCATAGGATGAATCGTGCTCCATTTCAGTACTAGAGCTGTTCAAATAGCTCAATATCTGGCACAATCTTTTTTATTTAAGATGGGTCTAGTCGGATGATGTCATATATCAATAATCTCATCCGGCGAGGACGGCTCTCCTTCTTCTGACAAGGGCGTCACACCCTGCAAGTATATGTAGGGAGGTCTCCCCCTCAATTTCACAATACCAATATTACACAGGTGTTTCCTAATTCTGCAATGTCCCGTCAATAACCCAGTTAATACCCAAGGGAATTCTTGCCCGGCTGAGATATTTGCTTGAACTTATTTAAGTTATAGAAGCTAGACGTGACGGTTTAGTCCACTTCACGTCCAGACCTTTCCTCTTTTCTGGTGGTAAATGCATTGAGGGAACTCTTTCACTCTAAATAGGAACATAGGACTTCACTCAGCCTCAGCTCATCCTATGTGACCACTGCCAATTCCCTCGGCTGTCATTCTTAGCTGTGTTACTTTCAAGTGGAATGAATGAATGGATGTGAAATCCATAAGGACTTCCAATGCTGCTGTAGGAGTGGTCCTCTTGGCTTCTGTCATCCATACACATGCTACCCTCTGCAACTTCATAAGATAGTTTTGAACGGAGGTAGCCTCTAACCGAGCAACCCAAACGAAAGGTCCTTTAGGTGGTATCGGCCTGATCAATTGGTAGAGCCAGCTTATAACTTTGAGCGATGTTTCCCATTATTTGCCGGCTAATAATGGCATCCTTCATATTTGACGGTTTTTTAATAATGTAAGCAGGTAGAGAGAAGTGGAGGAAGAGGGAACATAGCCGTCAGTCAAGTTAATGCAAGCTCAAATTTTTGGACAAAGAGCATCGAGAAGTAGCCAAGGGGAGCCGGGACCGCTAGTTAAATGATGTATTATGATGTATTCAATTAAAACCCGAATAGATACAAGATCTCATCCAGCTCATTCAGGGTTGTGACCCCACTCGCCTCTCTTAACATCTGCACAGACTTCATCTCCTCCTTAATCTCTATTTAATTGGGATATATCCCTGTCTTTCGTAAAACCTTCCTGCTGCCCGTTACATAAGCATCAAGGAACTTTATATACCCTTAATCTCCACTTCTTATGCTTATAAAAAGTAGTCACCACTATTACTGCAATTAAACTGCAGCGTCCCTTTAATTTTCCAACAGCTTAGAAAATTCCCACCAATTTTCTTTTAGCACCCCCCCGCTCAGTGCGCCGCCCGGGGCAAGACATCAGGCAAAAGTTTAGTACGCTGTAAATGTAGATGTCAACGGATGTTAAGAAAACGACAGCCAAAGATGGCGGCTAAACTTTTGCTGCCGCTGCTGCTCTGCTGCTGCTGTTGCAAGTAGCTCTGCTTCGGGAAAAGTTTACCAGGCTAGTAGTACGCGTATTTTCTAAATTTAATGAGTTGTATTACGGCATCGCGCCCACATCCTACAATGCATAGCAAGATCCCCCCATGCCCACTCCTTGGATGCCTGCAGCTTCCTTTACCCGGCAGTTTGTGGTGTTGTTAGGCGTAACTTTATATGGCAAACTTTGTCCATGTGTCTGCTCTGCGGCGAAGCTTGTAATGTTGAAATTAAAGTTCTTTGGCAAACTACAAGCGTTGGGTTCCCGCTTCTGCTACTTGCAAATGGCAGCCGGCAGGAAGTCGTCGGCTAGGGGAAGCTTCAAAAGTTTTTACTACTAGAGTAGTATGTAGTAGTAGTTGACATGTTGAGGCGCCGGATATGCGTAGTTACAAATTTGATATGTTAGACAAGTGTTGGGTACAGTGGATTAAAGTGTTTGGAAAATGAGCTTAACCGAAATGCAATTGCCGGAATGCGTGTAGCACTGATGCTTTGACAGAAGTTATCGAATTATCGATAAAGGGGAATTGTTGATGTGTGATGCAAATGACGGGATTTTGGGGTATGAGTCAGTTCAGTTTAAGCTTTTAAATGAAAAGTGGATCAAATTCTACCTCTATCTTTGGAATCATTCATAAACTACGAGACGCTCCAGGGGGGAGTGGAGGTCTCACGAACCGCCACGAGACACAAATATCATATGGCATTCCATTACTGCGTCATAATGGGGAGGGGGAGAGTCTTTTTAACGAAAATCGGTTCAAGTAATTTATGAATGATCTTTTTTTAGAAAGAAAGAAGGTTTAAATTAATCCCTACAGCAGTTATTTTTATATAATCTAAGTAGATTCTATAGAGAGTATGTTTGGAAGAATCTTTTCATTAAAATACTTCAGGTGTCTTTATTTAATAGGTGTTAAAGGAAACAGTACAAGTTTCAAATTGTAAGACAGTAGTTTCGAGCAATTCAGGATTATATTGGTATCATGCATGGATCAATGCTGACCTGAGGACTCGCTGCAACCAGCGCTTCGGTACGCCTTGAAATGGCTGGGAAATGAAATGGCTTGGGTGCTGGCTTGGGCACGTGCTAAGAAGACATCACCCGCAGCGCCATCTACTGGAACGCTCAATCTTAGGGAGAGATCAGTATTGACCTATAGGAAGCTTACGTATTCAGAACCAACAAAACCTGGAGCGAAGTCAAGAGGTTAGGTTAGGTTAGGCTGAGTAGGCAGCTCAGATAGTGACTGAGATCACCCAAACACCATGAGGTCCATTGTGTTGCCTAGTTTGAAGAGATGGAGAAAGGAATTGAAGAAATGGAGGGATTGTAGGGGAGGATGCAAAGCTGTTGGACATCCCTAAACGGCTAAGTCTCCCATGTTGTAGAACCACTTTGAGGATTCGTCAAAGCCAAGAGGTTGGTGTATGACAGAGGCAAAATGGAGGAACCTCATTGCGATCCTTTGCTCTCCCTTCGTTTAACTTAAAATCAAACAGCGTAGGTAACCGATAGATATTTCCAGGAAAGTGACTCTCCATGTTAGACAATCAATGCACTAAAATGTTGACAAACAAGGATTGACCAGAACTTACCTTTGATCATCCAACTTCATTTTATCTAGCCACAAACCTCAACCAGCTCAACCTTGTCTCGAGTCTATCGCCTCATCATCTTAAGTCTAGCTTAATGTCTTTATCCGGCCAGGATCAAAATCGATGCTAATCTTGTCTTCAATTTTAATTACAAAAATTAGCAACCTGTCCCACTGTACCTTTGTCATATAGTTACTTGGCAGGAGTGTCTCTGCTGACATGCTGAGCAGGTTTAGCCTGTCAAAAAGATTAACCACATTTATGTGACAAGTGCACAACGCATCCGCAGCCCCTCCCTAGACTTATGAACTCCGCCACACTGTCACACGCATCCAAGGATCCAACGCATCTAGCAACGAATGTGCTGCAATTTTAAAGTTGCAAGCTAATGAAATTTGTGCCAAAGGCGTTTGCGCGTTGCATGTGGCAGAAGTGGCAAGTGGCAGCAGCAAAAGTCTTAAAGTTATGCATGACGTGCATGACACTAAATGGGTTAGCTAAGTTCCACATGATTGCCTAAAAACTTTAGACAAGCGAAAAGTTCAAGCAAGTATTAAAGCGATACATAAGCCAAGAAGTATCGAGTAAAAAGTTAAAGTACTAGCTTAGTAACTGAAGCGGAAATCATTAGAATGACTTTACAGCTTATGCTGCCTTGGGCTTAGTAGCAGTAGTATATTTAGAGCAAGATGCTGGCATCCAGTAACCCCTCTTCCGCTCCCTATGCTGTGGCTGAGTCATGCCCCAGACTCGTGACGCGCCTTTTTGTATACAAAACTAGCTCATCAATAACCCATTTGCCGATATGGCAAGCTCCATTGGGAGCTAAACTGAAATGCCTGAGCTGAGCCTGTTGCCTGCTACAGTTGCAAGCTGTCGGAGTGTTGGAGTATCTGTGAGTCTGTGTGTGCGTCTGTGTGTGTATCTGTGTGTTTCCTGGCAGGCAATACAATGCTTTATACAAGTACAATGTACGAGAAGACTCGCATTTATTTACTTTGTATTCATGCTTTAATAGTGCTGGGAATTGAATCTGCTCGTGCTTGACGTATAAATCAGCTCGGCAATATCCACATCCAGATCCACAAGCATGAATCCGGAGCTGCAGCCAGCCAGCTTTCATGTTAGCATTCGTTGCTCATACGCCATGTGTTGCGGGGCTTTAATTTTTTTTTGGTTTTTTTGTATTTCCAATTTTCAGTCGCCAATCGGCGGCAAATTTTCAAGGCTTGCTTCAATTATTTTTAATGACAAGCGCCACATGCGGCGCCGTAAACGGAAACTGTGCGTGGCAGCTCCAAAACTCTCTGCTGCTTGTTCTTACTCAGCTTTGGTGGGGGCATGCAACATGTTAAGCGTGTAACTACAACATGGCAATGTGCGCCATAAGTAGCAAGCAAAATGAAATGAAAATTTAATAAAATAAAAAGTATGCGCAAGACATTTGTTTCAAAATGAAGATATATGCCTGCCAGCCAAGTCGACTCAAGTCAAACGGGGCGTATGAGTAATATGCGCAAATATGCGCATAAAATAAAGCAACTTGTAGCAATCTCACTCGGTCGCAAGTCTCCCTTAGCCCGGCTCCCTGCTTAATTTAGGCGCCAGGCCATAAACGAAATGTTGCGCTTGAAATATGACCGAATTTATATGGTCTCATAAAAACATACGCCCCGTATTCCCGTATCCTTACGTATTCCGCATGTTCTTCCTTATGCTCCTCTGACTCTCTACTCTATTTCATTTGCCTGCCGTTGGCTTACATAAAATATATAATTTTATTTGAGGCTCCTTTAAAAGGCAAGACATTGTTTAGGCTCACACGCACACAAACACACGGACGCACACACAGATACACAAGCATAGGCACACGTGCACGCATACATACATACAGAACAAGTAATCATTGCACAGTGGGGTGGAAACATATAAAATAAAATCTCAAGTGCCATAAAGCAAATCCAAGAGGTGTTTAATTAAAAGAGTCCAAGTATAACCAATAAAGTTGTTGTTAGTGGCATTTAGTAAGCTTTACGTTAGGTATCGATAAGTATCGATAAGTCTTAAACGTCTTGAGCGTCAAGCTGTTGATTGCGTGATATGCAGGACAGTTTGGCAGGCAAGTTGATCAAAAGAGTGTGCGGTAAGGAATCGGGAAAGCTCGCATGGACCTATAAAGACGAATAAAATGTTCCTTAAACTAGAAGCTGGTAGATACTTCTTATTGGTTGTCAGGTAATTGTGGAATACATATAACCCAATATTTATATGTCAAGAATATCTTTTTTTTTCAAATCTTATTATACAGTATGCAAGTCTTCGTTCTTTCTTTGTTTGGAGCCATGCATCATTCTTGATTTTCCAGATTATTTTTTTCGTCTCTCCTAGATCTTCCAGAAGAGTCTTGCCATCATCTGTAAGCCGTTTACGCTCAATCTTGTCATCTTTTGGCTGTATTTTAGATTGAAATCTTCAATTATCTTTTGCAAATCAATCATTCATCATCTATATCACATTTTTTTAAACCAATTCTCAATATTAATTGCTGTTTAAGCCTGAGGGTGAAGTCTTTGCTTCTTGAGGAAGATTTGCTTGTTTCATCATATATAAGTCGAGCTATGCCCAATCATTTTCATCTTTTGGCTGTTTGTGATTTAGATCTTGAATTTACTTTTGTACCATCAATCATCATCATATCACATTTTTTTGAACCAATTCTTTATAAAATTTTTTTTAGCCTATTTTTATTTTTACGGTGTAGTCTTTTTATCTTGAAAAAGATTTGGCTCTTGTCATCATCTGTAAACCGTTTACACCCAATCTTATCATCTTTTGGCTGTATTTGATTAAAATCTTCAATTTTCTTTTGTAAATTAATCAATTATCATTATATCACATTTTTTTAATAAATTTATTCGTTTTGTTTTTTTACCTATTCTTGTTTATCTTGATCAAGATTTGACTATATTTTATATGCAAGACATCATCATGTGAATCCTCTTCCATAACGATCTAGCCTTCATCTGGTAAAAATATTCACTACAATTTCACTGGAAATTTAGCTCTTCCTTGAATTCTTTATTGTTTTTTAATCTCAAGTCAGTACAGTCTGCTCGTCATCTGGAAGAAGGTAGAGCTCTTTTAACTCTTCCCTAAAAGCAGTCTTGTCTTCAACATCTTTAATTAAGCTTTTCTTCAGTATTGTTCATACATTTGCAGTTTTGTCATCTTGAGATAGATTTGGCTCTATTTTATTTGTAAGTCATCTTCGTTTCAATCCTCTCCCACAACGCTCTTGTTTTCATATAGTACGAGTTTTCGCAGCATATTATAATTTTACTGCAAATTTCACTCTTCCTTGAATTTTTTTTTATTTGAAGTCAGTGCAGTGTGCTTTTCATCTGAAAGGAGGCTAAGCTTTTTATATTTATCTACCAATAATCTGCCTTTAACTCTCTTTTTAGATGCCCTATGCTTTAAAAGGAGAAAAAAACTATAAAAATTAAGAAAGCAACTGTTTTCTTTGAGCATTATTGTCTTCATCTGGTAAGTAAATTTATGTATTTTATCTTCTTTAAGTAAGTTTTACTCGCTCTCATTTAATATAGTAATTAAGTTTTTTTTTGTTGGTATATAGCCCAATCCTCACCATGGCAGTTTTTTTTTATTTGTTGTATTTGTCATCTTTTTTTTTACTCGTCTTTTGGGGCTGTCTTGGCTTCATCTTATTGGATATATCGTTCTATCTTCTCAGTCTATCTATCTATCTATCTTAGTTTCATCTGTCAGTTGTTGATCAATTCTATAACTCGTATTCTGGAGCTGCCGTTTGTTTATTTCATTGTCAAGTTGAAATTTTTTTAGCTCGTCTTATAAGACTGTCTGGTCTCATCTCGTTAGAGATATTGTTCTATCTTATCATCTGCCAGTATCATCTGTCCTTTGATGATCAATTCTTCAACTCGTCTTCTGGAGCTGTCATGTTTTCATCTTGTTGGACATCTGCCAGTGTTATATGTCAATTGTTGATCAATGCTTTAACTCGTCTTTGCAGATCTGTAAGTATCATCTATCAGTTGTTGGTCGATTGTGTAACTCGTCTTTTGGGACAGACTTGTCTTCATCTCGTCAGAGATATCGTTCTATCTTATCATCTGCAGTAGCATCTATCGGTTTTTGATGAATTCTTCAACTCGTCTTCCGGGACTGTCCTGTCTTCATCTTGTTGGAGTTCTATCACCATTATTTGTCAGTTGTTCATATTTTTTTAACTCCTCTTCTGGGTCTGCCTTTTCTCATTTTGTTAGAGATCTCATTCTATCTTATCATCTGTTAGCTTTTGATCAATTCTAAAACTGGTCTTCTGGGGCTGTTGTGTCTTCATCTCGTTGGTGATCTGTCAGTATCATCAGTTAGTTGTTGATGAATTCTTTAACTCGTCTTCTTTAACTCGTGTCTTAATTTCATTAAAAATATCGTTCTGTCTTATCATCTGTAAGTTTTTAATTGTTGTTGTTCTATTTATCGGGCTAAAATGATCTCAAAAATGCCCAAAATTTATCTCTTGCTACTTCCGACAGGCGCCGATACTTGTAAGTCTCAAAATAAGTAATCATCTGACAGTAATTAAAATTCAGTTTTAAGCCTTAAAAAATTGCTTTTATAAAATCCTCACATTTTGGTTTTCATAAGTTAGTTACATTTTTGCAAATAAAGCAAGCGTATGATGTATCAAAATAGTCAAGTGATTAAACCAAAGCTCCCCAATGCAACCCAACATTGCCCTTTGAAGGGATAAAATGAATTTGTTTAGAGTCCATAAAAGCTATTCAGTGTGCTTCTGGGAAATTTTCCAATCATCAATATGTAAAACTAATGCAGTGACTAAGCAACTCCACTGACTGTGAAAAGAAAAAAAAAAAATGTATATGTGCAAAAAAAAGAAAAAGAAGCAGCAGAAAATTTTGCATAAATAACTATGCAGATTTGCATGCAAATGTGACAAGACACACAGCGCGTTGATGCTGTCGATGTGGATGTGGAGGCTGGCGATGTGTGGACCACTGTGCAGCGGCAGCGTCATGGTGACATCAAAGGCATGCCGCCATGTTGGCGGCAGACATTGGGACGACTGCCATGCCTAAATGTCTCTCTTTCCGCTCCGCTCTCTCTCTACCGGCACGTTAGCATATCAGCAATGCCATCCATCAAATATCACGCGCGTTGCTCGCATGCTTTGTATGCTCGGATGCTGGTGTATCAAGGATGCCTTCCTTGGCTGGGATGTTTGGCTGGATGGCTGCCTGCTGTCAAGCCGTCAAATTTGCCAGCCCCGGCTGCCTGTCATCCAGAGTTTGGCACTGAGAGTCTACCTCACCCTGTTAGTCGCTCAAGTGTATCAAGACGTTTTAAGGCAGGCAATTTTAGTTAGGAGAGTATGATGATGTATATGTTACCTTCATCCGATACTATGCTTGCTACTCCTGATATGGCTTCTAACTAAAGGCAGGCATATAAAATTTAACTTATTTGTGTTGTTGTCGATGTTGTTGTGCCTTTATTGTTGTTGTTGTTGTCTAGTTCATTGAATTAGCTCAGCCGAGCATGCACATCGAATAAATTGAATTAAATTGAACGAGTCAGCCAAAAGAGCCAAAGAAAGAAAAAACTCAACTCAAGCACAAAGCAAAAAACTAAACTAAAAATTAAATTTTTGCTTTTAATTTAGCAAAAATGTCTTTTTAATTTTGGCCAGCAAAAGCAATATTGGAACCTGCTGCTAACAAGTTTTGGGTCCAGGCCAGGCCAGCAACAACAGCAGCAGACAAGTTATGGCCAGTCTTGTAGACGCAAAGTATGCCAAATATTGTTGTCAACACAGACAAAGACAATTTCGCACACACACACACCCACACTCTTTACAAAGAAATTGCATACTGAGCTAATCAAGCGGCATGTGTGCCATGAAATTCTCTCAAACTCTCTCTCCTTCACTCTCTCTCTGCCAGCAAGTGTCAGACACGCACACAGATACACACAATGATATGTTCAAACGCTTGCCAAAAAAGAAAAAATATTGTAGCATACTTTCCAGCTGTTGTGTGTCCAAAGCAGAGGTTTCTTTGCGAGTACTACGCAAAAGGACGAAAGGTTCGCAGCAACTAGATTAGATTTGACACCAAACACATAAGAAGTATCTACTGGAGAGAAAATCAGGCTAAAATTTAGAGTTTCATCAAGTGAAATGATTTATTTTTGGCAAAATTAATTGGTTTAGTGAACTAGACTTCAGTTATTGAAGCTTCTTTAGACTAAGGAAAGTTAGAAAGCTGTTTTATAAAATTAATTAAATTTTTGTCTATTTTATACAAGCTTAATAAAAGTTTCGTGAAGTTTATTAAAAAGCGAATTTGCGATTAGTTTGCTATACTGCTGCCGACGCTACATACTCAGCTGTGCTTTGGGAAACCGAAAAAGTCTGTTGTTATGACTGGCGCCATCTATCATAAAATAATAAATAAGTAAAAATGACAGAACTGTTTGCTTATTAAGCTGGTAATGAATGAAAAATGGAAACTGGTTTTGGTGTTTTTCGAATAACTTGCAAATATCTCAAAACTGGTTAACTTTTTTCGATCTTAAGAATATGACTCAAAGTTTGATAGCATAAAATAATATCATGCAGAAGCTCTACCAACTTATATTGCAAAGAGGTTGTACTTTGCCCCCCATTGGTTTTAGACTTAGAACAGGATCTCAAATAATCCATTTGATAAATTCCACAGCTTTGGAATGCAGCATTTCTTCATTTCTGACTAACTGATGAAATTAAAATTCCTTGGGTTCCCAGCATCAAATTGCTCTCATACTATAGTTCTGACTCAGCCTCAATGTTAGGTTGGGAATTCCTGACCCTCCTCTACTGAAAAAATATTTGGCTTGCTAACTAAGCTGGCAATTAAGGTGATACAAAAATGCTAAATAGATATAAATGCAACAATAATTAACTGCATTAAGAGCAGGATTCCCACAGCAAGGATATTCAGACAGAGAGAGGAGCGATAAAAAATGATGTAAGTGCAAAAGGGACAGCCTGCCAACAGCTTTTGCTGGCATTTGAACAATTTGTCACTGTGCCGAGCTGTCAGCTTAGAAGTGCGCCAGAGAGGACTCGGCTCCTACCCAACAAGGACCTTCTCTCACTCTCTGAGCCAAGTCTAAGTAAACAAAAACAAGCAAACATATGATTTACATTTTGCTTGTATTTGTGTTTGCAACTAAGCAGCAACAACAACGACAATAACAACAACAACGAGTACAACAACTAAAATGGCGCTGCAACAATTGAGCTGACAGGTAAATGAAATTGCACGAGTTGGCAGCTTGGCAGTTGCAACAGCCACAGTCAAAGAGTCTAAGAGTGGGTGGAGGCAGGACTCTCCGTGCGGTAAGGACACTCGCACATTTATTTCTAAATGCAAAAGGCATAAAAATGTAAAAACTGTGTGTAACAAATGTTGGAGCACATTGACAGCTCCAAGTTTTATTTTTTTTTCTAACTGGTAGGAAGTCCTGCTGTGGCTTTTCCTTTAAGTTAAGCAAATACTGAAAAGTGTCTAAAACAAGGCAGAAAATAAATGTAATAAGTTGAAAAGCTGCAGTTGAAAGTTAAAATGAAAAAATTCTTTCAAAAGCAATAAATACATATGGAAAAGCTTTAGTTTGAGGACAAGCTAGATTAGAGGTATCTATTACCAGTATTTATTGCCTCCGACTAAGGTAGGTGTCAGTTTGGTAGGAGGAGTTGAATTACTTGGCTCTATCAGGCAGAAATTTATCTCATGTGCAGAACAGAATAAGCTGGGAAAGTATTCAAAGAGCTTTGATAGAAAAAAGGAAATTTTTAAATCGTAATCCATGTGTTCAAAGTGCTTTAACATGAATGACAATTTTATTTAAAGTTTAAAATATTTAAGCCGAATTGAAGTGGGAGAAAATTAAAAAAAAGTAAATTGCTAGAATTTTTTTTAGCATTAAAAGGATTGGTAGCTTCGACAAAAACATTTAATTTTCAAAAGGCTTCAAATTTTCGCTTGAAGCTGCATTTATCAGCCCTAACCACATATTAAGTATACGTCCTGTTTCGATACAAAAAGTTCAAAGCTCCATATTATTATTATTGGGTGTATAAGTGTACTGCGACCCAGGTGGATCTATTGTACTCTCTTCATGGCTTAGAGCGCTCCCAAAAGTCATATTTATTTTCTATGGACTTATAGTAACAACGGTCTCCGATGGGAGAACGTACATGTCCAGGAGCTTGTTTCTTTTACCGGCGAGTGCCCTACATTCACATAATACATGTGAAGAAGTTTCTTCACCCATGCTACAGAAGCGACTTTGTCCACTATCCACTATGCCAATTTTGTTTAAGAAGCTGCGGAGCCTACAATGTCCCGTCTGAAGGTCCGTCAGAAGGCCCGTCAGGATTCTCACGGTATTCTTCCCGTGAGCTACCATGACTTTGAACCTCTTATGGTTGTAGTTGGAGAGGAGAGTTCTTGACTGTTTAAGCCCTGGTATCTGTGCCCAGTGAAGCAGTCGTTTGTTATTCTCCTCTATTTTCAGAAGGTCCCGTACCACGTGGTTACCAATCCCACAGTGTGGTTCAGGACCGACTAGCGGTGTTGCTGCACCGGTTCGTGCAAGTTTCCCTGCTAGCTCATTCCAGGAATATTGTTGTGTCCTGGAACCCATCTAATCGTGAGCTTATTCCTGGATCCTAAATAATCCAGTGACGTTCTCACTTCTTTAACCAGCCTTGATGTAATTTTTTTACTTAAAGCTTTTATTGCTGCTAGATTATCAGACAGGATGGAAATATCCTTTTCATGGTAGTTCTTTTGCAGATTGAATTCTGGACATATTCCAATAGCACAGACTTTAGCTTGTCGGCCTAGAGGTTCATAATATTTGGTCCTGGCTCCTACTACCTCCAGGCCACTTCCTTGATCAATGAGTAATCCGTCTGTGTATCACTCTATTGTATGTGGTTTCATAGGGTGAACTGTCGCAAGAGAGGTCCAAGCCTCTTTTGTGCTGAGTTTGGTATCGAAATATCGCTTGAACCTGTACTCAGCTACCATCTCATACCTTGACTGCAGAAACATAGGCATATCCTTTTCTATATATGAAGCATCTTTCTTGGTGAGGCTAAAGTCGTCCCCTACTCTTCCAATTCTTATTAATGTGGCTTTCCGCCGCATATCGACAACGATATGTAGCGGTGTGATCTCTATTAATATTTCTAAGGCAGCAGTAGGACAGGGGCGCATAGCTTCTGAACTTCTTTGCTCGTTTCTATACTTATACCTTCCAAGCTTATACCTTCTTGTGAAGGGTACTATGACAGTCTTGGCAGGGTTGAGACCTGCCTTTTTACACCAGTTATTAGTTCCTTCAAAGCTCCATAAAAAAATGTGAAAAATATTTAACAAACTTATTTTATTTTGAAAAGTTTTGTCAAACCTGCCCTCAGCCACTCTCTCAGTCCCAGCATTAAATCTCAGACCTCTCCCTCAAGTGACCATTTTCTACTTAGAGCTCTTCCATCTTTTAACCTTTAAAGTCGCCATGTAAATCCCTAGTCGCATTATTAGCCCTCTTTACGTTCACTTTTAACCTCAGCTTACACTTTAATTACATTTCGCTGACACCAACTAAGCCCAGTTAAAAACTCCTTCGCATCTTTTAGTTTTTCACAAAAATTACGCATACGCCACGTGACCGTCTTAGTCTGAGTCTAGTTTCCACTACTTAAATTGTCTGATGGCAGCTTGGAGAACATTCAAAGCAGCCATAAGCTGCCCCATAATAAACTTGGTTAAAATGCATAGCTAAGCTGGTTTTATTTGTTGCCACGCCCATGTTGCATGCAGCAGTGTAGGCGTGCGGCGGAGCATTTAAATCAGTGTACACTGCATATAAATTTAAAAATCTCGCTTACTTATCTATCGTCTATGGCTTAGGCCACGTGGCCAGACGACGGCCATGAATGACTCAGTGAGTGGGCGGACGAGGTGGGCGAGTGAGTCAGTCTATCTAACAGCAGCCAGGATACGCAGTAGGACACTCGTAGGAGCCACAAAAGTGCTGGTGGAAGTTGCCTTGTCTGGCAACGTCAACTGCTTTGGCTTTTAATGCGCGCCATTTTGACTTCTTCCTATCTCTTACTCATTGTCTGTTGTTTTTGTTGTCCTGTGCTTGTTGTTGTTGTTCTGCTGTGGCTTCTTCTTGCTACAAATCATGATAATAAATTCCAATTTCAGTCAGTGAGGCGGCAAAGCACCCTTGTCATCGTCATCGTGAAGGCCCCCCAAATAAAAATGGGGGAAAAAAAGTTCACAAAAAAAAAGGGCAAACGCTTCATCTGTTCTGGCCTGGCCTCCAATCTCAACTATGGAGTACTTGCCGCCGAGCTCCGCTCCGACGCTGCTCCGGATTAACGGTTCATCTTTACGACTTTTTATTTTATAAGAATAAATGTGTTATAGTCTGTGTGTGTGTGTGGCTGTGTGTGTGTTGGTTGTCTTTTAGATACACTTTTGACTAAACAAATGATATAAGAAGTTTGTTAAGAAGTTGGTGACACTTTAAAAATGGCAGCTTGGACCCCCGAAAGAATTTGGTAAAATTTTTTTGATAAAGTAAGAAACTTATTATTTTGCTAATTTTTATCTTAAATTTCTTATAAACGGGAAGCCCTTATACAAAATTCTAGTTTTTGCTTTGAAAAATTGGAAATTTATTTCTTTGTTGCATTAAAAAGATTTACAGAAACTTTATGAGGCGCATTTTTCCATTTTCGAGAAAAGCTTCCTATATCATATATTCATTTCTCTTCCATCATGCCTTAAGCTCCCTCCACTACATTCCTATAGAGCATCTAGTTGTCGTCATAGCCTGATTACCCTTTTTCCACATTTCTTTTTATTTTGAACTTCCGCTTCGTTGGCTAGTTTTGGGCGCTGTTCGTGCATTTGAAAAATATGCCATTAAAATAAATTCACTCTTGAATTGAGTTCCTTTGTGGCTAAGGAGACGAGAAAGTCCTTTGCATCTTTGACTTGGCTTCTTGTGGCGTTTGTCCTGCTTTGTCCTGTTGTTTAACTTTTGCTCGTTGCCATTCATAATCAGCGCACTGATTATAATGAAGAGGCACGTGCTTAGCTCTCAGGACATGCTACGGTTCGTTGGTGCTCCTGTTCTTGCTGCTGCTGCTCCTGCTGCTGTTGCTCCTGACGCATTAGTGCAGCTGACCGCAGATGTTAGCCGAAGGCGCTGACGAGCGAGGACACTCCAACACTCTCTTCTTCCTTCTAACGCTCCCCAATGACCGCAGGGCTGCGGTTGTCTGAGCAGCAGCCAAAACACATTAGCCTAGCGTAAGTGTGTTTGTGAGTATCTGTGTGTGCTAAAAATGTCGCAGGACTCAGTCAGCGTGCATTGGCGACACAAACACTCACACTCTCACACGGCAAAGCTACATAAGCGCGCGCCCCAAAGGGATTTGCAACGAGCTGGAGCAGGAACAGCAGCAGGAGCAGGACATGTGGCAGCCGCCAGTTTGCATGTGTCATGGTCTAAGTGTATCTCTGTGCGTGTTTTTGTATCTGTGTGAGTGTCTATTGCCTGTTGGCAATTACAATGTTGCAATGTTGCTGGCATCTCTTTTTTTTTTGTTTTTGGTGCTTCTTTTTTGCTGGCAACAATGCACACACACACACTAACACAAATGGACATATATGGTCACATGCACAAAGAAGGACATGCTCATATATGGGGCGACGGACAGGCTAGTCACTTCCGCTTGCTGTCCATTTTATAATACCCTCTATTTGGTATCGGTTCTTATGGGTTTTGTTGCTGTGCTTGTTATGCTTATAATAGTTGCTAGTTGCCTCATTTGCATAGAATCACAAAGAAAAAAAAAAGGGGAGAAACTAAAAGATATTTTTTGGGCAAGCAGTTTTTGTAAATGTGTACTACAGTGGCGGTAAAAAGTAATGGGACACGTGAATGTTTAGGATATATTATAAGGTAATCGAAGCAGAGTGCAAATATAAAAATTTTTAATGTTGGGGAAAATTCGAAAAAAAAATGCTATTTCGGATTTGGTTCCAAGCAATACTAAGCAGTGCTGAACTTTATAGCAGTGATATTTTTTTGTAATACAAAACTAGAAATATAATAAAATTAATATTAAAATAAAATTTTGAAATTTAGAAAAAAATTTAAAAAAAAACTATCGATTTTGTTTCAAGCAGTTATAAGCAGTATTGAACTTTCAAGCAGTGTTATTTTTATATAATACAAAATTTCAAATTTTACATGGGTTTTTGGAATTCCCTAGAACTGAAAGGTTCAAATCCAACTGATAAGACGAATATAGAACAAATGAATGAGTTCCATTAAAGTACAATTTTGAAATTGAATTAAACATCTTACATATAATCTTAATTATATATAAGAACTACTTTTTGAATAATAGACTACGTGAAAAAGTTTGACTGGATAGGAATATTTACAACACACTCTGCCTGGGAAATGTTTTCGGATATTTAAAACCTCAGGACGTACAAATTGTTAAAATATCAAAGCAAATTGGAAATGCAAAATTTTCCTCCATAGTTAAAAATAGTTCCACACGAAATCAGTTTTGAGCTTCAGAACAGTGTTCCAGTTACAAATTAAACTATCATACACTCATTTATTTTTGACGTCTCAAAAATATATTCGGATATCGACTGAATTTAATCACTTTTAGTTGTTTAACAAATACGTATTCGTGCAAATGAACTAGTTCTTCAAGACGGCTTAATTAACACTATGGTTTAGAGAATTTTCTAATACCAAAGCAATGTATCTTTGTTCAAATGAACTAGTTCTTTAAGGCAGCAGAGCTAACGATCTGGCTTACAAAATTGTTCAATCTTAGATCAATAGATCTTTGCTCCATCGAACTTGTTCTTTAACAAATTCAAATTATAGAATTCTTTAAGTCCGAAAATCTAACAATCTGGCTAACAACATTTTCTAATCTTAAGTCAATTGATCCTTGATATAGCAAGATCCTTGCTCTATCGAACTTGTTGTTTAAGCCTGAAAAACTAATAAGCTGGCTTACACCATTTTCTTATTTTATGTCAGTAGATCTTTATGAAAAGAAACTAATTCTTTAAGCCAGAAAATCTAACAAAACGGCTTATAACCTTTTCGAATCCAACTCAATGGATCTTTGTTCAAAGGCGCTAGTTCTTTATGCACGAAAAAAATAACAAATTGGCTCTTTAAGCCAGAAGATCTAATGAGCTGGCTTAAAAGAATTTGTCTTATTAAGCATTTATGTGTATATAGTTTCAAAGTAATAATTTTGTAAGCTAAAAATCTTTAAAAATGGCTTACAAGATTTTCTTAACTTAAGCCATTAGGTCTTTGTTTAAAGTCAGAAAATCGAACAATCTGGCTAACAAAATTTTCTAATCTTTAAACAGTTGATTTTGTTTCAAATGTACTAGTTCTATAAACTAGCTTAATTGACAAACTGACATTGAAAATCTTTTTATCGTAAGTCGATAGAACCTTGCTCCATCGAACTAGTATTTTAAGCCAGTAAAACTAATAAATTGGATTACAACATTTTCTTATTTTAATTAAATGGATATTTATGCAAAGAAACTAGGTTTTTAAGCCTGAAAAACTAATAAAATAGCTTAAATCATTTTCTAAACATAAGCCATTTGATCTTTGCTCAAAGGAATTATTTCTTTAACCCAAAAAAATTAACATCATTTGATAATGTTAACCTAATAGACCTTTGTTCTAATGAACTAGCTCTTTATGCCATTTTCTAATGTAATGTAAACAAAAAGATCTTTGTTTAAATGAACTATCAATTTTCTAATCTTATGTCAATGGATCTTTGCACAAAGGTACTAGGTCTTTAAGCCAGAAAAACTAACAAACTAGCTTGTATAAGAAAAGATTTGAAGGCCAGTCGAACTATAGATATTATTTTTTAAATCGTCAATGGTGTTTGGTAAATCGAACTAGTTTCATTTAAGCCTGAAGAAGTAACAATATTTGCTAATGTTAAACTTTGCTCTAATGAACTATTTCTTGAAGCCGGAAAAACTAATAAGCTGGCTTTGAAAATTTTCTAATCTTAACGATCTGTGTGTAAAAAAACTAGTTCTTTAATGCAGAAGAATTAACAACCTTGCTTATAAAAAAAAAAGATTTTAAGGCCGTTCGAACTACAGACATTTTTATTATTTCTGGAAAATCAAACCCTTTAAGCCTGAAAAAATCAACTGATTTACAACATTTGCTAATGATAAGCCAAGAAATCTTTTTTCCATTGAACTAATTCTTTAAGCCAGAAAAATAACATTATAAAATTTTGAGTTAATGGATCTTTAAGAAGCTAGTTCTTTAAGCTAGAAAGACTATATATTTTGTATTAAAAAAGATTTGAAAGCCACTGGACTTATAGATGTATTCTTTTTTAAGAAGCGTATAGTCTATAGTGTCTGGAAAATCCTTGTCCTTTTTGATATAAAAAAGTAAGTTTTTTGCTTCTAGCCACGTTATCTCTAATAAATATAAATTATTTAACTTACAATAGCTCCAAAAGTTGAAGATTTGCTACATTTTGTGAAATAATTATTTAAAGTACGTAAACTTTTGACCAACAGTGTAACTAAATTTGGTGAAGCTGCACAAATTGTAGCTTAGCTCAGCTGCGCCAGTTGGGCTTAAGGGTCTTAAAAAAAAGGTGCCACTGCTTAGCTAAAAAATTACAAGCCATATCCATTTAGCCGGTTAGAGCCATTTCCCGCAGCAGTTTCCCACATTTAGCAGCTCAAACGGTTCCAGTTCCAGTTCCCCCATCATCTGACAGCTCCAATAAGCTCCACTCATAAATTGCTATATTTAATGGAAAACTTTCAATATGCTAAAAAAACTGTTGACATGCCCAGATTCTTTTTTTTATTTTTTATTAATATAACTCCATTAACATGTTGCCAAGTAAACCGGGCCTAAGTGCCTGCCAGGGTTACATCCCCAGCTCCACAGGGGGGTTGGTTATTTTTTAAGTTCTTTTTGGTGGTGGTTGAAATATACCCCGTTGTCTAAAACAATACATTCTGTTTGACTTTGTTATTGCTTCATTATAAAATCGATGAGCTGTAAGACAAACTACCCTTAAATTAAATTGGATAAAGTTGCGGACATCCACAAATATTTACTCGAACAAAAATGTGCACATTAAATTTTAGAATGGGAGCCAGTTCCAAGTTCCCAACAGGGGGGTGGCATTTACTTAGAAGGTTAGTTTGGTATGCGGGGTGGGAGACTGAATTGGAATTTAAAAAGCTGCATAAAACGAACTTAGTTGGAGCAATAAGTCTAGCAATGTTTGTGGTCTTGGGAGGAAGCTTTTGTGGTTGAATGAACCCCACTCTTCGAAGAGAGAGAGAGCGAAAGGTCAAAAACCACAACGCTCTAAAAAAGGGAGTTCTTTAGGGATTAGTATCTCTCACTCAAACTCGAATTACAAAGTTGGTTTAGAAAAAATTAGAAATAAAATAAATTTGCAGTTTTGGGAAGCTATGATGAATTTGATAGATTTTGTAGAGTTCTCTCCAATTTCGTTCAGTTGACAGGAGGAGGTTGCAGGAGTATAACAAAAGAACTAGAAAACTTGGTATGAAACCTCTAAACTTATTGTAATAAAACTTTATAAAAATCTTTCGAAGAATAGATTTTAGATTAGACAGTCCTTCAATTCAAGCAATCCGTAGTAATTTCTATTTTCGATTTAAAATCAATCTTCCGCCGATTTAACCTTGCTTTGTCTTTGAGAGATATTTTCCCAAGCAGCGGTTATTGTGAATTCACGCCCAATCATCGTCTCAAAACAGTTCCCCTGAACCAACTAATTCATTCCCATCTCAAGTAACCTTGCGCTTACCCAAAAATTCAATTAGCCGCCTCTCGAGACTTAGCCGAGTCCTTAGCACTGCTGTCCCTACTTAACTTGGCCAACTGATTGCTGCTGAAGACCTGCAATCATTCAATTTCGGGTTGACATCATTGGGAGCTCATTGTGTGAAGTAACTCCTAAGTACTTGAATGCCCAAAGCAGAGCTGAGAGAGATTGAGCTAGAGAGATTTCTACTGACTGCACTTGGCTTCATTGTGGAATGTAGCTCATGCAAGCGGCGTTGCGACTGAAGTGTTAATGTCCTTTGGACGTTGCCTTGGTGTTGCTCCTTTTTTGTATTTTTTTGGATGCTCTTGCACACTCGTTTTTGGGCAAAAGAGGAGCAGTGCGGTAGAGCAGCAGTTGCCTAGTTGGACTGGCTGGTTGGACAAAATAGACTGAAATTGATGATGTCACTTGATAGGGCGAATGAGCTTTTCATTTTTCACTTTTCGTAGCAGAGCTTTGGGGGATGGTAGGGGCTGGGTAGGGAGGGGTATGATGCAGTTGCTCTTCATGTGTTGTTTAACAAATTCATCCTGTTGCTTGCGCTTCAGTGCGTGGTCGCACATACAGATGGACCGATGGAAGGACCAACGGATGGATGGACGAACGGATGGATGGATGGACAAACAGCCACAAAGCATTGCATTGTTTTCAAGTCAGTGGCATGCAACATCTCTGTGGGTGTGTGTGGGTATGTGTGGGGTATGTGTTGGTGTGTGGCGTTGGTGTTGTTGTTGGCATTGGTGTTGTTGTGTATGCGATTTTGGGCAGCGCATTGTTGTGCATCGACCTGTTTGATTGGGTTGGCTTTTTTGTTTTGCTTTTACCGTTTTTAATTAGTGCACTTGCCTACGCCTGTATCTGTATCTGTGTATCCGTGTATCTGTGTGTGTTTTTTTTGTATCCGTGTGTGCGCTTGCTTTAAGCTGCTGCAACATTAAACAAACGAAATATTTCATAAGCGCATTGCCGTTTGCCATTGCCCACAATGGAAAATGATTTATATGCAAAGTATGTGTGCCACTCGATACGATACGAGGCGCCATGTGCGGAGTGTTTGACTATGTGTTAGTAAGTATCTGTGTGTGTATGCCTTAGTGTGTGTTAGTGTGTATATGTTGCATGTGGAAAACACCTAGCATTGGTAAGCACTCAATGGTGCTGCAAACAAAGGCTCTGCACAAACCCAACTGAATTGCGGCAACAACTACAGCTACAAATTTTCAAAATTTGTAACAAAAGCCAACTCAAACACACACTTATACAAACACACACACACACACGCACGTGAGTTACACCATTTTAGAGTGGTAAGCATACAAAGTACAGTAGAGCTTAAGCATAATGAGCTGTGGTAGGATAAGCGGTTGAAAAGAGAATAAATTTGATACAGTGTTGCATCAGAAACCGCTTTGAAAGAGTGGAAAATTTTAATGAAAGCTAGAGATCTTTGATTCAAAATGAACGTCAAGGAATTCTCTTTCAGCTTAGATATATGTGATTTCCTTTATATCTGCTGTTGGAGCATAGGGCGTCAGCTTAAAGCTTAACATAATAATGGAAAAATTTTTCCGTTAATAAAAATCAATTTAAAAAATGGCCAAAATTAAAATTTTTTCTCGATTTTGGTTGCATGGAAATTAACAAAATTTTTTATGTCGATAACAAATTTTATTCACAAAATATTAAAGAATAACTAAGAAAGAGCTCAAAAACAAGCTTTTCGAAAAAATCTCAAAAATAATACTCAAGAATAAAAAATTGTTATTTTTATTTTTCTTGATCCGAAACTTCCCTAAAAACCATATTTTTTTTTGGAAAGCTGCACTCGATGGTCCTTTATTGTAAGCTAGTGTAATCGTCTTTCAAAAGGACTTGCGAAAAATTTAAGGCAACACATATTTTTCAAGATTCTTTTATGACAAATTTAATTTTTCGCTATGGGGCAGATTTCTTAATGATTATTGATAATGTATTTTACACTAACATGTTTGGAACGGAAGTGAAATTTATTGCCGGGTTCTTATAATACCGTTGTACAATACTCAGTAAACGATGGTAACTCAATTAAAATTATGTGTCAATATTCAATATTTACTGTATTTTTTGATACAATTTTGTTGGAATGTCTTTAAAAAGAAGTCTTTGGATTTTCGTTAAAATTTCGACGATAGAAATCATGGCACGGTGGGTAAGAGAGCGAGAGCTATTAAAACATCTAGATAGCTCACTGAAACTAGTGTGATTTGGTAATACTAGGTCTTTCTACGATCCCGCCCACAGGCTGTTTGCTAGTTACAACTAGAGGATCCCGACCGATAAATTCTTGGACAAAATGATAGGCGATTTTTCTTCTCTTTTAGCTTACCGATAACTATTCAAATAATTAGATCGAAAATCCCGACCGATTTTATAGAAATTTAACACTCAGAAAAAATAATCAGCTGATTAGTGGCTGACTTATCTAAGCAG